>JAECUM010006447.1:0-120372 GCA_016617855.1 Megalonaias nervosa | reverse complement strand
TTGAGATGAGGGTGGTGTTCCGCTACTTCTGGAGTGGGAATTTCTTCCCTAATGTCTGGGATCTGGTTACATTCAATTAACGTCGGAAGTTCCAACCTTGCACTTCCATCTAGTGCTTCTACAACGTATCCACTTGCTCTTCTACCATAAGTCACTACATAACCGGTGCACGAAGAAAGCGTGTATTCCACCTGTTCATCTTGTATGTCAAAAAGATTAAAAAAGTCTGACTTGGCTAATGACCTGTTGCTTTGGTCGTCAAGGATAGCATACATCTTTGAAGCTTTCGCTGGATGGCCATTTGGATATACTCTCACAAGGACCGTTTTAGCACAAGATTTACCAATAAATCCTTCGCCACAAAATTTGTGTGCACTTAGATGTTACCCGTAGGGATGAGGAATCTGAAATCTCCTTCTTCTCCCCGCCATGACCTATTGCGGGAGATTGAGATATAAGCTTCTCTGCTAGAGCGGCGGTGACGTGCAAAGCTGTAGGATGACGATCACTGCCACAGTCTGCGCATTGTATTACTTCTTTGCATGCACGTAGCATATGCTTTGTTGATTCACAACATCTAAAACATATGCCGTTCTCTTTTAGAAGTTTCTTACGTTCTTCTAAAGGTTTGACTTTAAAACCTCTGCACTTGTTCAGAGAGTGGTTCGTTTTGTGTAATGGACATCGTTTGTCTGGTTCAACATCATTCACATCTGAATGTCGTGATACCTGTGTTTTCTTCGTCGAGATAATAGGTCTATTACTGGCGTTCCTAAGAGGGGTTTTCTCCTTTTTAGTAGGTGTGATGGTGCTAGCCTCGTATGAAGGAAAGAAGGAAAACGGTGGGAAAGAAACATAATGGTGTTTCTTGTAATTTACTGCTTGTGTAGTCCACTTTTCTTGTATACCATAAGGAAGTTTATTCACTATGGGAAGTACACCAGAAGACGAATCATAATAGCCCAAAAGTGACTGGTATTTTTTATCTTCCTTGGCAGACTCAATTTCAGAAAGACTATCTGACAACTCATAAAGTTTCTTATTGTCCTTATTAGTCAGCTTCGGAAAATTGGCTAATTTTGTTTTTAAGGCCGCCTCGACCATTTCTGGGCGACTATACCTCTCATCCAGACGCTCCCAGATTCTGCGTAGTCCTCTAGAAGGGTTGTTCACGTTTGATGCTCTGATGCTAAGTGCATGTTTTGAAGATTCAGGGCCTAACCATTTTACTAATAAATCTATTTCTTCATTAGTGGTAACCTGTAACTCTCTCATAACGCTGAGAAAACAGACCTTCCAAACGGCATAAAATTCTGGTCGATCATTGTAGTTAGAAAGACGTGAAAGGAGCAAGTCTTTCTTCAGAAGGAAAGGAGTCAGCTCCATACTGATAGACTGACTACTATATCCCTGTGGTTGAAGTGTTGCTGGAGCATAATCGACTTGTTCATTATTGGGGTGGTAGGCGAGTGCATCAGCATCCAACACAGTAGGTCGATGTGTAGGCAAAGAAGCGTTCTTATGCATCCCTGATTCGTGTACTTGGTCTAAGTCTGAGCTTGCACTAGATACACATCCTTGATCACAGTGGTTGACACGGCGACAGGTCTGTATCACAGGCTGCGGTGTCGGTACGAAATTTGGGAACATAAGTGATGTAGATGTGTAAACGACACTGTGATGTACGCCTTGTTTAACACCACACTTTATGTCCGTTTTGTCCTTACCGAACTCAGGCTTGAAATGAGTATTTTCTGGCAGTTCTGTTTGTTGATTAACATAGTATCTAACACGTTCCATGGAGTCCAGAGGCTGAGAGACATCAAATTCACTTAGATTGGATTCACCACGGTCTTCACCAAGCGACTATAAAGCCTCAACTTCAGCTTCAGTTGCAGCAGCTTCCTTTTGATGTGCTGGAAGCTGCAGGTCAGCCTCCAGTTCTGCTTTTTTACGTACAGCTATCGCTTTAGACAACTTTTCCTGTTCATGAAGAAGTGCTTGCTGTTTACGTATCCCTGCTTCTTTCTCGGCGAATTCCACTCGTGCACGTGCGGCATCAGCTTTAGCACGCTTTCTAGCAAGCACTGAACTGATGTTGGATGTATTGGAACCACTAGTTTTAGATTTTACTGTGTGTATAGAGGAGTCGGAATGAGATGAGTCAGATTCCAACGCATGTTGTTTGAAGGTGTGAAGTCGTCTTAAGGTATTTTCGACTATCATTTTATGTGCTTGCACTAACGTAACATGAGTTTCCAATTCTTTATGGCTCTCTTGTGTGCTTGTTTTTGACAGAAAATCAAGGTATTCTGCGGACAGAATATAATATTTGTCATAGCATTTGACTAGATCATTTTCTATTTTGCGTAAAGAATTTATATCACTGGGACGATTAGCAAATATTGCCAAAACATCTTCAATGTTCTTCCATGCTTTCTCTAATTTGACATTATACTTGCCTCGGGTCGTCTCATACATTTCCATGCCCTTGATAGTTAATGTTCTGATTCGCCTTTCAGTAGGCTGTGATGAAACTGCTTCAAGGTCCATAGATTTTGAATCAATAGGATCCATTTACACAGATGACAGAACTTTAGTAAATGGGAAAAATGGAATCTGTATGATGTCAGAAAGTTATGCGACAAGAAGTTAATAACAAATCACAATAGTTTCCAAACGGATTGAGTCCTGCAGAATATGTTGTAAATGTGTTATGTAGCTTGGACTGAATCACTGTTTCTTTCAAATTATACAGACTAATAGATTTGCAAATTTGAATTAGTTCATCTCACAGTTCAAATTCTTGGCGACCGTAAGTAAATGGTTGTACTGGTCAGATCCTAGTTCAGTGGTATAAGTGAACTTTTATCCTTAAATTAAAAGGAAGGTGTGCTCATTTAGCTTTCTCAACACATAAGAATATACTGTATAGGCGGCGACCGAATCTCAGCGTCAAGTGACTGTTGACGATTGTCCTGTGCCTGTAGTAATTCTCCGAATGTGTGTAAATGGAAGGCGTAGCTATCCTGCGGTCTTGATGAACCAGGCAGGTGTAGCACTATCCCTGGGAAGAATTTTTCATGAAGTTACTGGACACAGTCTTTTTACTATACTGCCTTTCCTCTGGAGGAATTACAGTTAGCATAACCTTTGAGCTCTCTAGTATTCAAGACACAAGGCTTCATCTCATGTTCAAATACCGTTTTAATTCGTAGGTGAGAACTTTCATCAATTAGGTGGTAAAAAGCTGTAATAAATGGAAATACAACCATTACAAAATATGAGATTACTACATCTACATTAAATCAAAGAAACGTATCTGTAGTATTGAAACAATCGACATATATCGAAAGTAAAAAGTTCTTTGTCTTTCTATCCTTTTCAATTCACGAATGAATTAACGTCCATTATTGCTTCCGTACCTTGAAATTCGCCAAAAAGTACGTTCCACTTAACATCTCTACCGCGACTTAACGAAGATTGTTACTAAGAGGGTTTAAACGATGACACAAAAAGAATGTTTATGATAAATCTGACACAAATAAAGGGTATCACATGCACTAGCAAGACACGTAGCATTGCGTATTGTTATCCATCCCTACGTCGGAAGTGATTGTCATTTTCAATTAACATCCACATCAGAAATTAAATCTACGAATCGTTAATGATAATTTACAAAGTTACTCACACTGTGGTGGGCTTCAGATTCAATGAAAAGAGCTGTGAAAGCACGTTCACATTCTTGCCTGGACGTATTACAGACTAAAAAAAGGAAACTGATATTTATGCAGAAGAGTTAAAAAGGGGAGACAAATCTAAAGGGCTACCGTAAGTGACTGTTCCAACGGTAACAGCACACTGCTGGTCGGTATGCAACTGTTAAAATCATCGCCGTAACCGCCCCACTTGACAAGACTTTTCTTGCCACGCTTTCTGATTACTCGTTCTATGACAAATATATCTTGATCTGTTTTCTGCAGCTCTTGTTCGTAAAAGCTGCTAATTACTGGTTCTCCTGATAGATCTTCGAGTTTATAAGTTACTGGGATTGTCATTAAAACTTTATCAATGACAAATACTTCTTTCGTCCAATTTCTGGTAAAACCTTTTGCGAATTGGTAAAACCTTTTTTGAATTGTTTCTTTTTTGTCAGAGAAATTCTGACTTGATCTTGTACTTCAAATTTAAGTCTCCGGTACACGTTCTCGCTTGCAAGTAACGGATTTTGAATTGCGTCGTTTGGTGACATCTATCTTCCGCAAGCGGAAAGTGTTCTGTGTTTTATCTTGTTTTAATCAGGTACTGTCTTCAGTAAATCGTCAAAGTATTTGTTTGCATTTTTCATCATCAGGTGTGTTTGAATGCGTTCGTTCAGAGTGCAGTTAAATCGTTATACGATGAAACTTTTTCGTTCGTTTCCGGTTTTATATTTTTTAATGTTATTCTGCGCTAGAAGCTGTTCAAACCGCTTATTGAAAAGCTTAGCGCCGTGGTCAGTCCAAATTTTATTTGGTTTCCTTTCTGTACTTGTTATTATTTGTTTTAGCGCATCTGTTATGGACGTACCTGTTTTATCAGCGATAGGTATACTAAACGCGTATTTGCTAAAAAACAACAACATAAATTACGTTAAACAGATATCTTTTGTTGCCGTTGTATTGTGCAATATTTGACATATCTACTAGATCTATGGTCCAAATATCATCAACGGCATTTGGGACAACCTTTCGTCGCGGAAACCTTATTTTTAGCTTTGTGAAGTTCCATGGCGAGGTCATCATATAATCTTCCAAGTCCGAGATTATATTTAGCACCAATCAGACCTTGTACAAGTTGTTCTCGGTCAATACGTTCACGCATTTTGGTTGCTTTCATGTCATGCAGTTCGTTTAACATTACTTTATCATGTTACAAATATGTAATTAAGTTGCTTGTGTGTTACTTTTAAATTGTTGTTTATTAAAATTTTGTTTCATTACATATTATTATAATGATAATTTTCATTGGATTTGAATCTCATTCATGTACACTTTGTCTAATTCATAAGAGTTTTCTTATGTAATTTTGTTTTACCTGATGTATAATTTACATATGGTATAAAGAAAGCTTCATTATATAAATCTTTCTTTCTCGTTATGGGGAAGTGTTACGAATATGTAATTAAGTTGCTTGTGTGTTAAGTTCAAATTCTTTTTTATTTTAATTTTGTGTCATTGCATTTTATTGTAATGATAATTTTCATTGGATTTGAATCTCTTTTCGGAAAATTCACTTGACCTGATTAGAGTGTAACCGTTGCTTAAGCACTCTTTTTAGCTCACTTTGTTTTATAGATTTCGTAAACATCAAGATAAAACGATTGGCTATTACCAAGATCATTTTCTGATTGCGTGATAGTTCTAATTTGTAAGCAACTTTTTTATTGAATTTTATAATAAGATTCGCTAAGTTCTTCCATGGCGGATGTGCCTACCAGTTGTGCGCTTCTGTTGCGATGTTCAAATTAGTGTCACGTAAGTCCATCACGTGAACTACCATGTGATCTAAAATCGATGTTTGAAACAGTCAATTGGTATTAAAATTCTTCAGTCGTATTCTTACACCTTGAGGGAACAAGGTGTTTCTATTGTTGTCGCCAAATTGTTTTGAAGTTCATCTATTTTTTTGGAATTTAATAATTTATTCTCTAGAAGACTAAACAAGTGTACTTTTTTATAAAAAGTTCTGGGACAAAGAAATTCAGTGGAAATTTATTCTGGAATTTTATGTGGAAACATTATAAACTGTGATTCAATTGAGGATCTGTTGCCACCAGTACAACGACCTAATCTGACGTCATCGCCTCCATATTGGAATTTCATCGAGATTCGAACCTGGATTCAATTAGAACTGTTTAGTGATAGGACTTGTATTTTTCAATCCTAGGATTACATTTTGGATTATATTCACAAACAGTAAGTCCTATTTAGAAGTTTTTACATTGTTTTCTAGGGAAATAATTATTTTGTTAAAATATACAAAGTTTCTTGGCTTCACTCTTTTCTTTTGTTACTTTTGTACGAGCCTACACGTAACAAGAAAAATTGGGGTCTCGTTCTTGGGATATTTGATATTCTGGCTAAATATTTCAGAAAATAGTTTTTAGAAATTTAAATTCCCCATGTTTTTAAATCCCAAGTACTATTTTGTATTTTGTTTGAAATCAATAGTGAAAACAACAGGCTTTCATTCACAATGTCATTAAAAGTGGAGACTTCTTTCTACTCCTACTCAGGAGCAGTTGGATAGTCTGAAAAAAGATGAGTTGCTTGAACTTGCTAGAAAATACGATCTTCCTGAAGGAAAATCTTCCTTAACGAAACAAGAAATTAAAAATATTTTAATTCAATATTTGGTAGAGAAGACTGTTCTTGAAAAAAGTGTTCTGGCTTCGGTCAGTAAGTCGGTATCAGACTCTGACATAAAATTAAAGGAATTAAAAATGAAATACCAGATGGAACTGGAGTTAAGGAAGCTCGAGCTTCAGAAGGAGGAAAGAGAGAGAAACAATTGCAGTTGCAACTGGAAGAGAAGCAATTGCAATTGCAGTTTGAGGAGGATGAGAGAGAGAGAGAGAGAGAGAGAGAGAGAGAGAGAGAGAGAGAGAGAGAGAGAGAGAGAGAGAGGAAAGAGAGAATGATAAACAAATGAAATTGCAATTTGAGAAAGAGGAGATAGAGAGGCAGGAGAGGGAGAAAGATAAACAATTACAAGTAGAAGAGAGGAGGAGAGAGAGAGGCAGGAGAGGGATAAAGATAAACAGTTATAATTGAAAAAGAGAAGGATGAAAGGGAATTTTCAAATTAAAATGAAAGAAATTGAGCTGGCAAGTGAAAAGCACATTTCCACTTCACATACAAATTTAAGTTTGACTTTACAAGAAATATCAGGTTAGTGCCCCCTTTTAGAGAAAAAGAAGTAGATAAATATTTTATTTATTTTGAAAAAGTTGCTGAAAATTTGAAATGGTCAAATTTGGACTCAATTATTGCAGTGTGTACTTTTTGGCGAGGCCCGAGATATTTATGAATCCCTGTCAGTACAGCAAAGTTCTGACTATGATTTGCTTAAGGAGTGCATCTTAAGGGGTTATGCGTTAGTCCCTGAGGCTTATCGCCAAAAATTCAGAAACTATAGAAAAGAAGCTGGACAAACTTATGTCGAATTTGCTAGAGAAAAAGAGCAGTTATTTGAGAGATGGTGCTTAGCCAAAAAAGTTGAACATGATTATAAAAATATCAAACAACTTGTATTAGTTTAAGAGTTCAAGAACTGTGTCCCAAATGACATTAAGAATCATCTCGAAGAGCATAAGATCGAAACCTTGGAAAATGCTGCTCTTGCTGCCGATGAGTTCTCTTTAACTCATAAAGTTCCTGTTGTAAGCAAATCTTTCACTCAGCAGTCTACTGGTAGAAAGGTATTTCAGCCTAATACGACTCCTCCTAAAACTCAGTCTGGCACAACTTCTAAAAATCAAGTTTTTGATAAACTTGATTCAAAATCCTTGTCTCTGCCTACGTGCGCCTATTGCAAGAGAAAAGGACACGTTATTCCTGATTGCTTCAAATTGAAATATAGGCATCAGGATCAAGATAGACCTATCCCAAATGCTCTTATTTCTAAGAGGTTAAGGTCACGGTCATGTATTGAAAGCAATACGTTTGTCGGGTTTAATAAATCCCAGTCTGATTTTATTATGGAGAATTATGAATCATTCATGTCGAAGGGTTCTATATCACTCTTGGGTGATTTGGCCAATCCTATCCCTATTAAAAGTTTAAGGGATACAGGAGCTTCTCAGACTCTTATGTTATCAGGTACTTCGCCTTTTTCTGAGAAATCCTGTTCTAATGAGAGTGTTCTCATTCAGGGAGTAGAGTGCGGCTTTGTTAATGTTCCTCTCCATTCTGTAAATTTGTCATCAGACTTAGTTTCAGGACCTGTGACAGCCGGTATAGTATCTTCCTTACCCGTTGAGGGCATTCATTTGTTACTAGGCAACGACCTAGCTGGAGACAAGGTTATGGTTAATCCACTTGTAACTGATTTAAATTACATCATAAATACTTCTGGTAGGCGAAAACAAAAACAACTTTGCCACATTAACATGTTAAAGGAGTACATTGAAAGAGATAGCCAAGTAAATCATGCAATTAATTTAGTTGTACCTGTCCCACCAACTGAGAATTTTAGTGAAGAAATTCAATCGGACACTGTTGATGTTGGAGTAACTAATCTTCGGAATTCGGAAATTATGAAAAATCTGGACCAGATACTTTTACATTTGCAGCGACAAGAAAGGAATAAATTTAAACAGTTATTATTCGAATATGAGCACTTGTTTCCAGATATTCCTACGAGGACAAACAAAATGTTTCATGACGTTAAAATTGTAGATTCAAAACCTGTGAAACAACACCCATACAGGATGAACCCTTTCAAACAGGAATACTTGAAAAAGGAAATTCAGTATTTGCTGGAGAACGATTTCATAGAGCCAAGTAAATGTGACTGGAGTTCACCATGTATACTTGTTCCGAAACCAGATAAAACTTTCCGTATGTGCACTGATTATAGGAAGGTGAACAGTGTGACAAAAACAGATTCATTTCCATTATCAAGAATCGATGACTCTATTGATAAAAATTGGAAATGCCAAGTATGTCACAAAATTTGACCTTCTGAAGGATTTTGGCAAATTCTACTAACGGAAAGAGCAAAGAAAATTTCGGCATTTGTGACTCCAGATGGACTCTATCAATATAAAGTAATGAGGTTCGGGATGAAGGGTTCCCCAAATACTTTTCAACGCTTGATGAATATGATTACCTCTGATCTAGATAATTGTGATGCTTACATTGATGATGTCATCATCTATAACGACGCCTGGAAAAAACATCTAGCCACGATTCGGAAATTCTTCGACAGACTCACTGATGCAAATTTGACAATCAAGTTATCTAAAAGTGAGTTCTAGGACATATTGTGGGCAATCTTCAAGTTAAACCTATAGATGCTAAGGTCAAGGGTATCTCTGATTTCCCTGTGCCTGTCAGTAGAAAGAAACTGATGCGATTTTTCGGTATGGCCGGAAACTGTCGAAAGTTTTGTTCCAATTTTTCTAATACTGCTGAACCCCTGACAAACATGTTGAGTAAGAAAAACAAATTTCTTTGGACTGAAAAATGTCAGGAGGCTTTTGATAGATTAAAAGCCATACTCAAAAGTGCGCCTGTTCTCACAGCTCCAAATTTCAATCAATCTTTTAAGTTATCTGTGGATGCAAGTGATGTTGGGGTTGGAGCAGTATTGATTCAAGAAGATAGAAATGGTGTCGATCACCCAGTGTGCTGTTTCTCTAAGAAATTAAATAAGCACCAAAGAAATTACTCAACAATCCAGAAGGAATGTTTGGTTTTAATATTGGCATTACATCATTTTGAAGTTTACGTTAGCTCAGCTCCTTCTCCGGTTGTTGTGTTTAATGATCACAACCCCCTTACTTTCATCGACAAGATGAAAAATAAAAATCAGAGATTATTAAGGTGGAGTTTGTTTTTGCAAGAATATAATCTTAACATCAGGCACATCAAAGGAAAAGACAATTTGATTGCAGATGCACATTCCCGTGTTTAGAACTATTATTTCATGTACACTTTGTCTAATTCATAAGAGTTTTCTTATGTAATTTTGTTTTACCTGATGTATAATTTACATATGGTATAAAGAAAGCTTCATTATATAAATCTTTCTTTCTCGTTATGGGGAAGTGTTACGAATATGTAATTAAGTTGCTTGTGTGTTAAGTTCAAATTCTTTTTTATTTTAATTTTGTGTCATTGCATTTTATTGTAATGATAATTTTCATTGGATTTGAATCTCTTTTCGGAAAATTCACTTGACCTGATTAGAGTGTAACCGTTGCTTAAGCACTATTTTTAGCTCACTTTGTTTTATAGATTTCGTAAACATCAAGATAAAACGATTGGCTATTACCAAGATCATTTTCTGATTGCGTGATAGTTCTAATTTGTAAGCAACTTTTTTATTGAATTTTATAATAAGATTCGCTAAGTTCTTCCATGGCGGATGTGCCTACCAGTTGTGCGCTTCTGTTGCGATGTTCAAATTAGTGTCACGTAAGTCCATCACGTGAACTACCATGTGATCTAAAATCGATGTTTGAAACAGTCAATTGGTATTAAAATTCTTCAGTCGTATTCTTACACCTTGAGGGAACAAGGTGTTTCTATTGTTGTCGCCAAATTGTTTTGAAGTTCATCTATTTTTTTGGAATTTAATAATTTATTCTCTAGAAGACTAAACAAGTGTACTTTTTTATAAAAAGTTCTGGGACAAAGAAATTCAGTGGAAATTTATTCTGGAATTTTATGTGGAAACATTATAAACTGTGATTCAATTGAGGATCTGTTGCCACCAGTACAACGACCTAATCTGACGTCATCGCCTCCATATTGGAATTTCATCGAGATTCGAACCTGGATTCAATTAGAACTGTTTAGTGATAGGACTTGTATTTTTCAATCCTAGGATTACATTTTGGATTATATTCACAAACAGTAAGTCCTATTTAGAAGTTTTTACATTGTTTTCTAGGGAAATAAATTATTTTGTTAAAATATACAAAGTTTCTTGGCTTCACTCTTTTCTTTTGTTACTTTTGTACGAGCCTACACGTAACAAGAAAAAATTGGGGTCTCGTTCTTGGGATATTTGATATTCTGGCTAAATATTTCAGAAAATAGTTTTTAGAAATTTAAATTCCCCATGTTTTTAAATCCCAAGTACTATTTTGTATTTTGTTTGAAATCAATAGTGAAAACAACAGGCTTTCATTCACAATGTCATTAAAAGTGGAGACTTCTTTCTACTCCTACTCAGGAGCAGTTGGATAGTCTGAAAAAAGATGAGTTGCTTGAACTTGCTAGAAAATACGATCTTCCTGAAGGAAAATCTTCCTTAACGAAACAAGAAATTAAAAATATTTTAATTCAATATTTGGTAGAGAAGACTGTTCTTGAAAAAAGTGTTCTGGCTTCGGTCAGTAAGTCGGTATCAGACTCTGACATAAAATTAAAGGAATTAAAAATGAAATACCAGATGGAACTGGAGTTAAGGAAGCTCGAGCTTCAGAAGGAGGAAAGAGAGAGAAACAATTGCAGTTGCAACTGGAAGAGAAGCAATTGCAATTGCAGTTTGAGGAGATGAGAGAGAGAGAGAGAGAGAGAGAGAGAGAGAGAGAGAGAGAGAGAGAGAGAGAGAGAGAGAGAGGAAAGAGAGAATGATAAACAAATGAAATTGCAATTTGAGAAAGAGGAGATAGAGAGGCAGGAGAGGGAGAAAGATAAACAATTACAAGTAGAAGAGAGGAGGAGAGGGATAAAGATAAACAGTTATAATTGAAAAAGAGAAGGATGAAAGGGAATTTTCAAATTAAAATGAAAGAAATTGAGCTGGCAAGTGAAAAGCACATTTCCACTTCACATACAAATTTAAGTTTGACTTTACAAGAAATATCAGGTTAGTGCCCCCTTTTAGAGAAAAAGAAGTAGATAAATATTTTATTTATTTTGAAAAAGTTGCTGAAAATTTGAAACGGTCAAATTTGGACTCAATTATTGCAGTGTGTACTTTTTGGCAAGGCCCGAGATATTTATGAATCCCTGTCAGTACAGCAAAGTTCTGACTATGATTTGCTTAAGGAGTGCATCTTAAGGGGTTATGCGTTAGTCCCTGAGGCTTATCGCCAAAAATTCAGAAACTATAGAAAAGAAGCTGGACAAACTTATGTCGAATTTGCTAGAGAAAAAGAGCAGTTATTTGAGAGATGGTGCTTAGCCAAAAAAGTTGAACATGATTATAAAAATATCAAACAACTTGTATTAGTTTAAGAGTTCAAGAACTGTGTCCCAAATGACATTAAGAATCATCTCGAAGAGCATAAGATCGAAACCTTGGAAAATGCTGCTCTTGCTGCCGATGAGTTCTCTTTAACTCATAAAGTTCCTGTTGTAAGCAAATCTTTCACTCAGCAGTCTACCGGTAGAAAGGTATTTCAGCCTAATACGACTCCTCCTAAAACTCAGTCTGGCACAACTTCTAAAAATCAAGTTTTTGATAAACTTGATTCAAAATCCTTGTCTCTGCCTACGTGCGCCTATTGCAAGAGAAAAGGACACGTTATTCCTGATTGCTTCAAATTGAAATATAGGCATCAGGATCAAGATAGACCTATCCCAAATGCTCTTATTTCTAAGAGGTTAAGGTCACGGTCATGTATTGAAAGCAATACGTTTGTCGGGTTTAATAAATCCAGTCTGATTTTATTATGGAGAATTATGAATCATTCATGTCGAAGGGTTCTATATCACTCTTGGGTGATTTGGCCAATCCTATCCCTATTAAAAGTTTAAGGGATACAGGAGCTTCTCAGACTCTTATGTTATCAGGTACTTCGCCTTTTTCTGAGAAATCCTGTTCTAATGAGAGTGTTCTCATTCAGGGAGTAGAGTGCGGCTTTGTTAATGTTCCTCTCCATTCTGTAAATTTGTCATCAGACTTAGTTTCAGGACCTGTGACAGCCGGTATAGTATCTTCCTTACCCGTTGAGGGCATTCATTTGTTACTAGGCAACGACCTAGCTGGAGACAAGGTTATGGTTAATCCACTTGTAACTGATTTAAATTACATCATAAATACTCCTGGTAGGCGAAAACAAAAACAACTTTGCCACATTAACATGTTAAAGGAGTATATTGAAAGAGATAGCCAAGTAAATCATGCAATTAATTTAGTTGTACCTGTCCCACCAACTGAGAATTTTAGTGAAGAAATTCAATCGGACACTGTTGATGTTGGAGTAACTAATCTTCGGAATTCGGAAATTATGAAAAATCTGGACCAGATACTTTTACATTTGCAGCGACAAGAAAGGAATAAATTTAAACAGTTATTATTCGAATATGAGCACTTGTTTCCAGATATTCCTACGAGGACAAACAAAATGTTTCATGACGTTAAAATTGTAGATTCAAAACCTGTGAAACAACACCCATACAGGATGAACCCTTTCAAACAGGAATACTTGAAAAAGGAAATTCAGTATTTGCTGGAGAACGATTTCATAGAGCCAAGTAAATGTGACTGGAGTTCACCATGTATACTTGTTCCGAAACCAGATAAAACTTTCCGTATGTGCACTGATTATAGGAAGGTGAACAGTGTGACAAAAACAGATTCATTTCCATTATCAAGAATCGATGACTCTATTGATAAAATTGGAAATGCCAAGTATGTCACAAAATTTGACCTTCTGAAGGATTTTGGCAAATTCTACTAACGGAAAGAGCAAAGAAAATTTCGGCATTTGTGACTCCAGATGGACTCTATCAATATAAAGTAATGAGGTTCGGGATGAAGGGTTCCCCAAATACTTTTCAACGCTTGATGAATATGATTACCTCTGATCTAGATAATTGTGATGCTTACATTGATGATGTCATCATCTATAACGACGCCTGGAAAAAACATCTAGCCACGATTCGGAAATTCTTCGACAGACTCACTGATGCAAATTTGACAATCAAGTTATCTAAAAGTGAGTTCTAGGACATATTGTGGGCAATCTTCAAGTTAAACCTATAGATGCTAAGGTCAAGGGTATCTCTGATTTCCCTGTGCCTGTCAGTAGAAAGAAACTGATGCGATTTTTCGGTATGGCCGGAAACTGTCGAAAGTTTTGTTCCAATTTTTCTAATACTGCTGAACCCCTGACAAACATGTTGAGTAAGAAAAACAAATTTCTTTGGACTGAAAAATGTCAGGAGGCTTTTGATAGATTAAAAGCCATACTCAAAAGTGCGCCTGTTCTCACAGCTCCAAATTTCAATCAATCTTTTAAGTTATCTGTGGATGCAAGTGATGTTGGGGTTGGAGCAGTATTGATTCAAGAAGATAGAAATGGTGTCGATCACCCAGTGTGCTGTTTCTCTAAGAAATTAAATAAGCACCAAAGAAATTACTCAACAATCCAGAAGGAATGTTTGGTTTTAATATTGGCATTACATTATTTTGAAGTTTACGTTAGCTCAGCTCCTTCTCCGGTTGTTGTGTTTAATGATCACAACCCCCCTACTTTCATCGACAAGATGAAAAATAAAAATCAGAGATTATTAAGGTGGAGTTTGTTTTTGCAAGAATATAATCTTAACATCAGGCACATCAAAGGAAAAGACAATTTGATTGCAGATGCACATTCCCGTGTTTAGAACTATTATTTCATGTACACTTTGTCTAATTCATAAGAGTTTTCTTATGTAATTTTGTTTTACCTGATGTATAATTTACATATGGTATAAAGAAAGCTTCATTATATAAATCTTTCTTTCTCGTTATGGGGAAGTGTTACGAATATGTAATTAAGTTGCTTGTGTGTTAAGTTCAAATTCTTTTTTATTTTAATTTTGTGTCATTGCATTTTATTGTAATGATAATTTTCATTGTATTTTGAATCTCTTTTCGGAAAATTCACTTGACCTGATTAGAGTGTAACCGTTGCTTAAGCACTATTTTTAGCTCACTTTGTTTTATAGATTTCGTAAACATCAAGATAAAACGATTGGCTATTACCAAGATCATTTTCTGATTGCGTGATAGTTCTAATTTGTAAGCAACTTTTTTATTGAATTTTATAATAAGATTCGCTAAGTTCTTCCATGGCGGATGTGCCTACCAGTTGTGCGCTTCTGTTGCGATGTTCAAATTAGTGTCACGTAAGTCCATCACGTGAACTACCATGTGATCTAAAATCGATGTTTGAAACAGTCAATTGGTATTAAAATTCTTCAGTCGTATTCTTACACCTTGAGGGAACAAGGTGTTTCTATTGTTGTCGCCAAATTGTTTTGAAGTTCATCTATTTTTTTGGAATTTAATAATTTATTCTCTAGAAGACTAAACAAGTGTACTTTTTTATAAAAAGTTCTGGGACAAAGAAATTCAGTGGAAATTTATTCTGGAATTTTATGTGGAAACGTTATAAACTGTGATTCAATTGAGGATCTGTTGCCACCAGTACAACGACCTAATCTGACGTCATCGCCTCCATATTGGAATTTCATCGAGATTCGAACCTGGATTCAATTAGAACTGTTTAGTGATAGGACTTGTATTTTTTTTTTTTTTTTTTACATTTTGGATTATATTCACAAACAGTAAGTCCTATTTAGAAGTTTTTACATTGTTTTCTAGGGAAATAAATTATTTTGTTAAAATATACAAAGTTTCTTGGCTTCACTCTTTTCTTTTGTTACTTTTGTACGAGCCTACACGTAACAAGAAAAAATTGGGGTCTCGTTCTTGGGATATTTGATATTCTGGCTAAATATTTCAGAAAATAGTTTTTAGAAATTTAAATTCCCCATGTTTTTAAATCCCAAGTACTATTTTGTATTTTGTTTGAAATCAATAGTGAAAACAACAGGCTTTCATTCACAATGTCATTAAAAGTGGAGACTTCTTTCTACTCCTACTCAGGAGCAGTTGGATAGTCTGAAAAAAGATGAGTTGCTTGAACTTGCTAAAAAATACGATCTTCCTGAAGGAAAATCTTCCTTAACGAAACAAGAAATTAAAAATATTTTAATTCAATATTTGGTAGAGAAGACTGTTCTTGAAAAAAGTGTTCTGGCTTCGGTCAGTAAGTCGGTATCAGACTCTGACATAAAATTAAAGGAATTAAAAATGAAATACCAGATGGAACTGGAGTTAAGGAAGCTCGAGCTTCAGAAGGAGGAAAGAGAGAGAGAAACAATTGCAGTTGCAACTGGAAGAGAAGCAATTGCAATTGCAGTTTGAGGAGAGAGAGAGAGAGAGAGAGAGAGAGAGAGAGAGAGAGAGAGAGAGAGAGAGAGAGAGAGAGAGAGAGAGGAAAGAGAGAATGATAAACAAATGAAATTGCAATTTGAGAAAGAGGAGATAGAGAGGCAGGAGAGGGAGAAAGATAAACAATTACAAGTAGAAGAGAGGAGGAGAGGGATAAAGATAAACAGTTATAATTGAAAAAGAGAAGGATGAAAGGGAATTTTCAAATTAAAATGAAAGAAATTGAGCTGGCAAGTGAAAAGCACATTTCCACTTCACATACAAATTTAAGTTTGACTTTACAAGAAATATCAGGTTAGTGCCCCCTTTTAGAGAAAAAGAAGTAGATAAATATTTTATTTATTTTGAAAAAGTTGCTGAAAATTTGAAATGGTCAAATTTGGACTCAATTATTGCAGTGTGTACTTTTTGGCAAGGTCCGAGATATTTATGAATCCCTGTCAGTACAGCAAAGTTCTGACTATGATTTGCTTAAGGAGTGCATCTTAAGGGGTTATGCGTTAGCCCCTGAGGCTTATCGCCAAAAATTCAGAAACTATAGAAAAGAAGCTGGACAAACTTATGTCGAATTTGCTAGAGAAAAAGAGCAGTTATTTGAGAGATGGTGCTTAGCCAAAAAAGTTGAACATGATTATAAAAATATCAAACAACTTGTATTAGTTTAAGAGTTCAAGAACTGTGTCCCAAATGACATTAAGAATCATCTCGAAGAGCATAAGATCGAAACCTTGGAAAATGCTGCTCTTGCTGCCGATGAGTTCTCTTTAACTCATAAAGTTCCTGTTGTAAGCAAATCTTTCACTCAGCAGTCTACTGGTAGAAAGGTATTTCAGCCTAATACGACTCCGCCTAAAACTCAGTCTGGCACAACTTCTAAAAATCAAGTTTTTGATAAACTTGATTCAAAATCTTTGTCTCTGCCTACGTGCGCCTATTGCAAGAGAAAAGGACACGTTATTCCTGATTGCTTCAAATTGAAATATAGGCATCAGGATCAAGATAGACCTATCCCAAATGCTCTTATTTCTAAGAGGTTAAGGTCACGGTCATGTATTGAAAGCAATACGTTTGTCGGGTTTAATAAATCCCAGTCTGATTTTATTATGGAGAATTATGAATCATTCATGTCGAAGGGTTCTATATCACTCTTGGGTGATTTGGCCAATCCTATCCCTATTAAAAGTTTAAGGGATACAGGAGCTTCTCAGACTCTTATGTTATCAGGTACTTCGCCTTTTTCTGAGAAATCCTGTTCTAATGAGAGTGTTCTCATTCAGGGAGTAGAGTGCGGCTTTGTTAATGTTCCTCTCCATTCTGTAAATTTGTCATCAGACTTAGTTTCAGGACCTGTGACAGCCGGTATAGTATCTTCCTTACCCGTTGAGGGCATTCATTTGTTACTAGGCAACGACCTAGCTGGAGACAAGGTTATGGTTAATCCACTTGTAACTGATTTAAATTACATCATAAATACTTCTGGTAGGCGAAAACAAAAACAACTTTGCCACATTAACATGTTAAAGGAGTACATTGAAAGAGATAGCCAAGTAAATCATGCAATTAATTTAGTTGTACCTGTCCCACCAACTGAGAATTTTAGTGAAGAAATTCAATCGGACACTGTTGATGTTGGAGTAACTAATCTTCGGAATTCGGAAATTATGAAAAATCTGGACCAGATACTTTTACATTTGCAGCGACAAGAAAGGAATAAATTTAAACAGTTATTATTCGAATATGAGCACTTGTTTCCAGATATTCCTACGAGGACAAACAAAATGTTTCATGACGTGAAAATTGTAGATTCAAAACCTGTGAAACAACACCCATACAGGATGAACCCTTTCAAACAGGAATACTTGAAAAAGGAAATTCAGTATTTGCTGGAGAACGATTTCATAGAGCCAAGTAAATGTGACTGGAGTTCACCATGTATACTTGTTCCGAAACCAGATAAAACTTTCCGTATCTGCACTGATTATAGGAAGGTGAACAGTGTGACAAAAACAGATTCATTTCCATTATCAAGAATCGATGACTCTATTGATAAAATTGGAAATGCCAAGTATGTCACAAAAATTTGACCTTCTGAAGAATTTTGGCAAATTCTACTAACGGAAAGAGCAAAGAAAATTTCGGCATTTGTGACTCCAGATGGACTCTATCAATATAAAGTAATGAGGTTCGGGATGAAGGGTTCCCCAAATACTTTTCAACGCTTGATGAATATGATTACCTCTGATCTAGATAATTGTGATGCTTACATTGATGATGTCATCATCTATAACGACGCCTGGAAAAAACATCTAGCCACGATTCGGAAATTCTTCGACAGACTCACTGATGCAAATTTGACAATCAAGTTATCTACAAGTGAGTTTTGCCGTGCTTGTGTGACATTTCTAGGACATATTGTGGGCAATCTTCAAGTTAAACCTATAGATGCTAAGGTCAAGGGTATCTCTGATTTCCCTGTGCCTGTCAGTAGAAAGAAACTGATGCGATTTTTCGGTATGGCCGGAAACTGTCGAAAGTTTTGTTCCAATTTTTCTAATACTGCTGAACCCCTGACAAACATGTTGAGTAAGAAAAACAAATTTCTTTGGACTGAAAAATGTCAGGAGGCTTTTGATAGATTAAAAGCCATACTCAAAAGTGCGCCTGTTCTCACAGCTCCAAATTTCAATCAATCTTTTAAGTTATCTGTGGATGCAAGTGATGTTGGGGTTGGAGCAGTATTGATTCAAGAAGATAGAAATGGTGTCGATCACCCAGTGTGCTGTTTCTCTAAGAAATTAAATAAGCACCAAAGAAATTACTCAACAATCCAGAAGGAATGTTTGGTTTTAATATTGGCATTACATCATTTTGAAGTTTACGTTAGCTCAGCTCCTTCTCCGGTTGTTGTGTTTACTGATCACAACCCCCTTACTTTCATCGACAAGATGAAAAATAAAAATCAGAGATTATTAAGGTGGAGTTTGTTTTTGCAAGAATATAATCTTAACATCAGGCACATCAAAGGAAAAGACAATTTGATTGCAGATGCACATTCCCGTGTTTAGAACTATTATTTCATGTACACTTTGTCTAATTCATAAGAGTTTTCTTATGTAATTTTGTTTTACCTGATGTATAATTTACATATGGTATAAAGAAAGCTTCATTATATAAATCTTTCTTTCTCGTTATGGGGAAGTGTTACGAATATGTAATTAAGTTGCTTGTGTGTTAAGTTCAAATTCTTTTTTATTTTAATTTTGTGTCATTGCATTTTATTGTAATGATAATTTTCATTGTATTTTGAATCTCTTTTCGGAAAATTCACTTGACCTGATTAGAGTGTAACCGTTGCTTAAGCACTATTTTTAGCTCACTTTGTTTTATAGATTTCGTAAACATCAAGATAAAACGATTGGCTATTACCAAGATCATTTTCTGATTGCGTGATAGTTCTAATTTGTAAGCAACTTTTTTATTGAATTTTATAATAAGATTCGCTAAGTTCTTCCATGGCGGATGTGCCTACCAGTTGTGCGCTTCTGTTGCGATGTTCAAATTAGTGTCACGTAAGTCCATCACGTGAACTACCATGTGATCTAAAATCGATGTTTGAAACAGTCAATTGGTATTAAAATTCTTCAGTCGTATTCTTACACCTTGAGGGAACAAGGTGTTTCTATTGTTGTCGCCAAATTGTTTTGAAGTTCATCTATTTTTTTGGAATTTAATAATTTATTCTCTAGAAGACTAAACAAGTGTACTTTTTTATAAAAAGTTCTGGGACAAAGAAATTCAGTGGAAATTTATTCTGGAATTTTATGTGGAAACGTTATAAACTGTGATTCAATTGAGGATCTGTTGCCACCAGTACAACGACCTAATCTGACGTCATCGCCTCCATATTGGAATTTCATCGAGATTCGAACCTGGATTCAATTAGAACTGTTTAGTGATAGGACTTGTATTTTTCAATCCTAGGATTACATTTTGGATTATATTCACAAACCGTTAAGTCCTTTTTCCAATTTTTACATTGTTTTCTAGGGAAATAAATTATTTTGTTAAAATATACAAAGCTTGTTGGCTTCACTCTTTTCTTTTGTTACATTTGTACGAGCCTACACGTAACAATCACAACCGGGTTTATCCTGTTCGTTATCGCGATAGCAAATATCATGACGCATTGCTATAGCCTCAACCTGATTCTAAGACTCTTGTCTTGGTAACGGATTGTCGTTCTCGTCCAACTGTTCATCCAGCGGATTATACGGTCCAGTGTATGTATGTCCCGGCAGTGTCCAGCCGCCGCGGGGTTTTGGTAACTTTCCAGTAAGTTTGTGTATGTCAATGCCAGCGCCGATTACTTCGCGGTGATTACAGTGTTGGCAATAAGTTAACAATTTTATTTTGTTCAAGACAAAGATCTTTGTTGCATTCACATTTGCATTTCGTTCTTTATGTTTTAATCGCTGACTAAATCTTCTGTTGGAATTTTATATTTCTGAAAAATTAACAAAAATAAAATCTTTATAAAGTGAAATTTCACTTTTTCTGAGAAATTTTTTTTAAAAAAAATTGTAAAATTCTGTCAAAAATATTTGGTCAGATTTTCTTCATTTTACTGGCAAACACCCCATTGAAATTAAGATTTTGGACCGGATTCCTTTAAAATCACAACTATCAGCTGGATTTCTTGATTTTGATGGGGTATTTCCGCGACAAAAAAATGAGATTTTCGGTCGGATTTCTTTTAAAAAAATACGACTTTGGTCGGATTTTTCGGGAAATTAATTTTTACTAATAATATTTTTGTTTTTTGGTAGGATTTTTCAGAAAATTAATTTTTTACTAATATTTTTGTTTTTCGTTCGGATTTTTCAGAAAATCAAGATATTTGGTCGGATTTTCTTGATTTGTCGTGCAAACATCCCATCGAAATTGAGATTTTCGACAAAATTTCTAGAAAATCATGACCGCGGCCAGATTTTCTTGTTTTTAGGTGGTGTTTGCACGAAAATATGAGAGTTTCGGTTTGATTTCTTAATTTTTGACTAATTTTGTTGATCTTTTCAAAAAAATAAAATTTCATTGTATTTTTTATTTTTCAGAAAATTTTATTTCACTTTATATATTTTTTATTTTCTTGATTTTTTTTCAGAAAAATTTAATCACTGACAAGAATAATTTTGTCTGCGCCTGGCAGCGTCATATCTATTCCCGAGCCGGTGACTTTGTCGCTGGTTTATTTCAGTAACATACTATTCTTCGCACACCGCATATCGCACTAATACTTTTCAGCGTTAATCCGTTATTTTTTGTTTTTTCCGTTTTTTCATCACTGCTCGATGTTCTTGTTCGACTTTTCAGGCAAGATGTTGTCATTATATATTCGTTTGCTAGATAAATTTGCAAGCTTGATTATCATAACGCAAACTAGGACTCCGATCAAACTAGAGTTTAAACTTGTGAAAATTTAACCCTGACTACATCTACCGGATAAACATAACACACTAATAACCACACGCAGAAGTTCCGACCAGCTGAAGCTGATTCGAGGAATAATTGATTTTTTTTGTTTTTCCGTTTTTTGTATTGTTTGAGGACATCACTTGGCGAAGGTCGAAACGAATCAAAATAATTGTTACCGTAAACTGCAACCCAGTGACTGCCGGATCCATCTTGAAAATTCTGGATTTTGACGACACATGAATTTCCTGTACTTGGTGCGGAGTCGAGTTCGTTTTTTGAATATACTCCTTGAAATCCTGTCCCTGATGTTAGTTTGTCAAGTATTTCAAAGTTGCTTTGCGCGTGCGATGTCAATGTCTGGTTCCCGGTAACATTAGTCCGCGACCTTGTGCCCCGCGTCCAGTTCCCAACAGAATTGGCAGTAGACTGCCAGCTGTGTCCGCTAGAAGTAGTCCCATAAACCCGCCTTGCATCTCTCTTATGTTGCGAGATGTCTTTTTTCTTGCTGTTGTTGTCTTTGACCGCTTTGCGGTTGTTGTCTATTTTTTTTTCGCTGGCGTTTTTCGTGCTTTTGTTTGTGGTTTTCGTGTTGGCATATTTTTTCTGTTATTGTCACACAAAATGTTTAGACTATTTGTTTGATACCATCTCCGGCCACAGCTTTTTTAGTTGCGCCTGATATTGCCCCTGATGCAGCTGCGATGCCCAATGTTTCAAGTACCGGTATTAGCTAACGTTGCTAATGCCGGTCCTAGAATCCGCCATGCCGTGCCATTGCTGTTATTTGAGCCATGCTTAGATTAAGTACAAATACAAATGGTTTACCCTTGTTCATTTTTGTTATTTATTGCTGAGTCAACATTAATTTCATTGTGTTTCCGTTTGTCGCGCTGCGATTTATTGTAAGAGAAACCGCACGTCGTTTGATAATGGCCGTTGACAACTTTTTAATTTGTCCGTGTGTCAGATATATTTCTTTTGTAATGTATTTCTTTGCTGTTGTTGTATTTTGTCAGACAAAATTAGTAAAAGTCACACAAAACGGCTCAAACTTGGACCATCATTCTGCCCTTGGTAGCGTCGATGGTCAAAATTCTGTCACTGGAAACAAGTGCAAATATATTATATGCTAAATTTGGATTTGCGCCCAGCGTCCATGTAACCTAAATATCGGCAGATGATCCAATTGCACGTTCAGAATGTTTTGACACATCAAATGCAAAGATCGGATAGAGTGTTCTAAAGTACTCTATTGATATTTGAGATCCGCTGTCAGCGTCTTGATCCTTTTGCATAATCTCCATTAGATTCATGTGTGCTCGTGGTACGTTTCTGTCAGCGCCTGCGGTAAAGTTATATTCAATCGCTTGTTTTGGATATTGTTTCGAGTTTTTTCGGACACTCATCCGGCTAACGTCAATATTATCAAACAAAGCATTGTATCCTTGCTGAGTTTAACTTGCTGATATTGTCTTTGAAACACAACAAATACGTGTCTTGGTAATTGCTCGCTTGGCGTTGTTGTAAAACACCAAGTGTAATCTGTTGTATTTTCAACTGAAGTGTGATATATTTTGTTTTGCATGAAATATATCTTTTTCGTGTACGCAGCTAACACTGTTTCAAGTTCTATTGATTTGCTGATCGAAGGCAAAATGCGAGGCATCCACAACGCAAGTCTATTAATTCGGAATTGTGCTTTGTCAACGCCAGCAGCGCTAAACAGTGTGGTTGTTCTGTTACTCTGTTCAGTATTAACGTGTGTTTTATTCCACGAAATACCTTGTTGTAGTCGCGGTATAATCCAAAGATCGTGCTCAGCGGCAACATGATTGTGATTTGACGTGATTCTGCGGTAAATGCTTTTCGTTTAGCATACCCCCATTGTAAAGTACGTTTCTGACCCACCAAATAGCAATAACTCTATTTACTATCGCCAACATTGCTGTGCCATCTGCGGCAGCTCCTGGTGGCGTGATTCTTAATGCGTTACAAACATTTACAAGCACAGCTCTGGTTACACCTTCATTAGCAGCACAGCAAGTGGCGCTACTCCGATCAACGGCGCTGTGGCTATTAAATAATTCTCACGCTGACAAGATCCGCGGCTGCATCAGCACCTGGTGCAATTAAGTCTCTGTTCTGAATAAACTCAGTCAATACAGCTGCGCCAGTTGATGTATCTTTGAACCAAAACATATTTGTCGCCACCGATTTTGAATGGTCGTCGCTGAGCAAAACAATATTAAGTAGGGTACTTGTAACAGGCAAGTACGTGGAAATATCTTCCACGGTCTGATTTGCAAGCTGGTAACGTGCACTTTCAAATAAGCTCCAACCGTTGTTGACCAAAATCAGTCCGGTATCAGCCGCGATAGGGTTTCCTGCTGCATCTAATATTTGTCCACGTACTTCAAGTATTGCCTTGTGGGGCAACAGAAATACCTTTCTCCACCTCGCGTATTAAATGTCCGAATGCCGGTTTTATTTGGTTCGTTGAGATTTCGTCAAGAAACTCAACATACTCAAATTCTGTTGTTGAATCGTCAGTGCTAAATTCTTCGGTAATATCAAGATAATCTGTCACAGACATTATTTTATTTGTGATCGCTCGACAAAATTTAAAACGCGACAATGTCTGGTTATTGTCTTTCGACGATGCTAGTTTTCATATAATTTGTTCTCCGCAAGGTAATAACAGTTTTTTAGTTGTTGCAATCAACACCCATGTTGTATCTGCTGTTGGTGCGATATTTGAAATTACCTGCGTGATATCTGCGGTGGACGGAGTTTGTTTGCCTTTTATCTTGTCGGCGATCTTTTGGCCCACTGCAGTACCTGCTGTAGATGAGGTGCCGGTCGCAAAAGCTCTTGACGTGTCTACGGCAATTGGTGCAACCTTATGAGCAATACCTGGTAGCGCCTTAACAATCTTGGTAAATATATTTCCAAAAATTCCACCCACGATCTTTCTTCGATAATTTTTTGTGTGTTTCATCTTGTAATTGTTAAATGTCTTTAAAAAATTAGTTAGCAGATCTCAAATGCAAATGGTAGGTCACAGTTTCGTTGTTAATATCAAGTTGCCGCCCAGATTGATCTGTCAGTTGCATATTTATACTCATATTTGATTTTCAAGATTGATCGGATAATATATTACCTGACGCGGATTAACTTGCAATAATCAACCTGGTGGAACGTCGGGTGAGAAACTATAAATTGTTTGGCCTTGGCTACCCCGTGTTGAGTAAGATCCTGATGCGATAGAACAAGTTATCAAAATTGTATTTACTTGTGTTATTTTGACTGGAACATCGCCATCGTACGATATTGCAGTGTCTACAACATTAATACCATAAAATTGTTTTGTAAAGCCTAGCACTGATGCGATGCTTGTCGCTGGGGAAAAATTAATTAACAGTTTATTTTTTTAACGTAATTCTGGCACGTAACTTATTGTAGTTCGGCGTCAACTCGAAATTGTCAGCGACGCCACCGTGTTTTGTTATTAACTCTTTTATTGTCTTGTTCAAGTCGGTAACGTTGTAGGCGCCTTGTGGTATCTTGAACGAAGTCCAGGAGTTTTAGTTAAATTCAAAGTCGTCATTGACACCTGTTTTAACACTAGCCATAGAAAGCCATGCTGTTGCAGAAATTAATGCAATTTGGTATTGTCGACCCTGATCAAGTTGTATTTGTGGATTATACTTGACAGTAAAGTTTGCGCTGTCTGAGGTTGATTGTGATGAATCCAGTAACAACGTGAACATCATTTTTATTGTTTATCGTTGGAAAAACTTAATGAGATCTCGATGTAAAATTTCATATTCGCCTGCGGTTAATGACCCATTTGCACGAAGATGATCATGTATATCCACGTTTCCAGCTTCTTTCGATGATAACAACAGCAACAGCTGGTCAACCATTTCCGCGGTTAACGCAAATGCTCTAACACCATACCTTTGTCTATATATGTTATATGTTCTTCTTTCATCTTCAAACATTGCCAAAGTTCTTAAACTTCTTCTGCCATGATTATCGACATCATCAAGAGCTCTAGCAATGGATCTAATATAAAGACCGGAAATTATACCTTGCCGATATTCATCAAATAATTTAGGTTTATCTTGTGTATGAGCTGTTAAAATTTCCACATTTTTATTACTGTTTTTATCCCTGATTTCTGTTAATCTATCAGTTAGGCTCAGTAAATCTTTCGTTGTCATTCCTTTAATGTCACCGACTTTATATTTGAATCCATGATCTCTATCAGACTCTTGATATTCTGTTTTCTTGATTGTAGATAAAATACCCTTAATTTGTTTGTTTACAGTATAATCATATCCAGCCTCTATACGTTTTTCATCTTGAACTTCTTTTTCTTTTTCTATTTCTTCTAGTAATTTTTTTGCAAGGCTGAGTTCATCGGCTGGTAATGTTGACAAATCTTGTGGTTTGCCGAGTACTGCCTAGGTAATTGGTTTTAAAAGTTTTGCGGTTTCTTCTGCCGATGTTATTTGTCCTCGTCATTCTTCTTGCACTTTTTTCTTAAACGCGGCTCTCGTCGCAGTAAATTTCTTTAACAAATCAAGGTTATTCTATACGTCTGATAAAATTGTTACAGAAATCTGTCAATACAACAGCGAAACATCTTCGACGGATCCCGTGCAAGTTTATCAAATAAGAAAAAGTTATACTTGTTTCTTGTTGCTTCGTGATAAAGCTCAATAAACTTGTCTTTGGTTACATCATCGCATTGTTCGTTTGCGATGTTTCGTATGTCGACATTGTCAAGTCCGGGAAATAGTATAAAACAGCCCGTATTTCGTCTGATGAATCTGTCAACGTTATAAAATCTCTGTACGAGATAGACCGCATTACATTTTCTGTTTCTCGACAACGAAAAATAAGATCGCATTTTATTCATCTCGCTGTTATTCAGCAATACATCGTCAAATACAATTTTTTTTTTCTGTTCGTGTGAATCAAGTTTATTTACAGGAATTAAATCTTCCGGTTGCCTGATCACAAATATATCTTCGCCGGCACCAAATTCATCTCGCAATGTTTCATTGTAATCGTTTAATAATTCATATTTATCCTGCTGTGGATTTATCGTGTAAATGTAATTAAATCCGTAGATGAGCAATAAATTCATTAGCAACTTTGTTTTGCCGGATCCTGTCCAACCCACAATCAGGTAATGCCAATCTGGGAATTCCTTATTGTGTTTGTGCTTGATCAGTCGCTCGGTATCAAAGTTTAAGATTGACATCTTTGGTTTATATTTTATGTCTGATAAAAATTAGTCTAGCAGTAAGAATAAACAATGAGCTATTACACAAAATTTGGAACAACAATAACCGGATCAGTATCATCTGATACTGTGACTGCAAACGGAACTGTGGATTTATCGGGATATCTTAAAAAATCTGGTGGTGATATGTCCAGCAACTTGAACATTAAAAAACCAACGTGTGTTAGGTCTTGAAACAAAATACCCATCAACTAACGCAGACTCGACACAAGCAGTAAGTTATACTCAGCTGAAAATCGTCGACGATAGCAAGTTACCACTGGTCGGTGGAACATTAACCGACCATTTAACGATAGATCCTGGTTGTGCGGTTTTAGGTCTAGACACAAAATATCCACTAGAACCAGATGCAAATCAAACACAAGTGGTAAGTTATGCTCAACTGAAAATCGTCGACGACACTAAATTGTCGCAGTCGGGTGGGACTTTAACCGACAACCTAACAATGTCAGCAGGCAAGTTCGTATTAGGTTTACAGCAAGATTTTCCACCAGCAAATGTAGACAACGGTCAGGCGGTAAGTTATAATCAGTTACTGTCAGTCTACAACGCTGTTGTAAAGAAAGCCAGCGACATAATGACCGGCGATTTGACAATGAGCAATAACGCAAAAGTAACTGGGCTATCACGACGTTACGACAAAAGACACAGACTACAGACACGCTTTAAGTTACGGACAGTTAAAAGCGTATTTACCGCGTAACATCGATGGTAACATTGATATGAGCGGCAAGGCAATTGTTAATACCGAAGTTAACAAAACAATGTGGGACAACGATAATTGGTTGGCAAATGTAACGTTTGTCAAAGCAAATTTCATCAAAATAAGCGGCAACGAAATAATGACTGGTCCGTTAAATATGGACGCTAACAAAATAACATCGTCGTATGCTCCTAGCGCTAATGAAGACTTATCAGATAAAAAGTATGTCGACGACAGTATCACAGCTGCATCTACCGGGTATTTAGCGAAAACCGGAGACAATGTATCAGGTACTATTAACATGAGCGCTAACAAAATAACGACAACTTACGAGCCTAAAGATAATTTTGATCTCGCAAATAATAATTATGTTGACAATGTTTCTGGTGGTGGCGTAAGACGGATAAAAAACAACGTTGGATATATATCCACACTTGTTGAGTCTTCCGACAACCGAGTTGGATTTCTCGCAAGCGCATTAACACCATATTCAGGCAATAATCCAAACCATGCTTTACTATTTAGTTTTGCCGTAGTTGGTGGGCAGGAATGGACTACTAACGGAGAAACCGCACATTTCTCGATCAAAATTAAATGTCCGGCTGCGGTATGGATCCGGCAGTTTCTTTTATATGGGAGATTAAATTCTGGTACTGGGCGTATTTATAACTGGAGGTTAGAGGGATCTGTTGACAATGTCAACTGGAAAATGTTATACAGTACAACAAACACATATATTTCAACAACCAAGTATTTTGAAATTCTACCCGAAAATATGATCGTTGATGACGTTTACGTAAAACATCAATATTTTCGAATATACGTTATTTCAGCAGAAAGTCCATTTCCTGGTCTAACCGCGTATCAAACATATACCTCGACGATCAGATATGATCATTGCGATCAGATTTACTTTGACGTTGTAAAATAAAATGACTGAACCACCAATTATAACAGTCGTCAAAGAGTTTTATGAAAATATATTTAACCCTAAAAACGATATACTAGTTGTTACAGTAATCCTGAGTCTGCTGCTGTAAATAAAATTACCAAAATAAAAATCTTAAAACTAGACTCGTTGAATGACACTAATGTAAAGTTGACAGAAAACGAAAATAATTTCATACGTGTCATGGGCATGAGAGGACCTCAATTAAAGGACGCGATAAAAAAAATTTAATTTGATAAGCAAGTGCTGTCATCCTGATGATTGTCGCGCAGAACAATAGCGAGTTGAAAGCTTGTTGAAAAAAGCGTTGCTTGAACACTTCCTCAACAAGGAAAATACAGTAACGATTAACCGATTAAATTTAATAAAATCTAAAGCACATGGCGGTAAGAAACCAGATCAAGATCGAGTAAAGCGAGTACATGATGAGCTTAATAAACTAGCGGAAAATAAAAAAGTAAAACTAAACAAAAAAAACAAACAAAAAAAACAGCGCTCAGAGACCAATTTTTGAAACGTCGAGTATTTCAAGAACTCGTTATGGATTATCACGATTAAAGAAAAAACATTACTCGAAATCTTTGATAACCGAGAAAATGCTCAACTATTTATAAAGGCGCATGCTAACGCGATTTTGCCAATGTTGATGCTGAAACTATTGTCGATGGCGTTAAACACGTTATTAATTTTTGATACCGTCATTGTAAATAAGTAGTAATAGGGGACGCTATAGCGACAATGGAAAATACATTACAGACCCACCCACCCCGGACGATATGGCGACAAGATTTATAGCGACAAATGGCACACCCTGGGACTATATAGCGACAATGGGAATTTTGTATAGCGACAATAGGAATGGAACTGGTAGGGTGACTTCACGGTACTGGACACTTGCAACAATGTGGCAAGTACCGTGACGTCATCCCACCTGTTCCATTCCTATTGACCCTATACAAAGTTTTATGCATTCGTGTACGTTTCTGTAGATAGTATAGTGTGTGTTTTATGCATTCCCGTTTGTTTCCATAGATTGATGAACATCAATCTATCATACCCAAATCATACAACCGACTAAAAAAAAAAAAAATAGGTAAGAGAATAATGTGTTTGGGAGTTAAACATAAATTATACAATGGAATAAAAAAAAAATTGTAGGCAAGAAAGAATAAATCTTTTCGAGGCATATGAAAGTGGACCTGAAAAGGGCCTTTGGTTTTATGTTAACACCAGTTCGTTAACATAGAGGGCATCTCACTGATCGTCTTCTCTTTCTCAAACTTCGTCTAACCTCTTGTTCATAAATGATAATTCGCTTCAGACAGCCCTGTCTCTCCACATAGCATCTCCTTTTCTAAATAGTTGTCTCGGTGATCCGGATAATGGTCCATGTTGATTTAACATACATGGGTAAGTCCGTACGGAAAAACAACGACGATACGAAAGTAGAGGATTCAAAGTTGGTCCACATCTTCTGACGAGAACAGGTAAAGGGAATGAAGTGAACCGCGTTTATTTATAGTGGAAGACCGGATCGAAACGGATTGAAATAGTTCACCAATCCCAACACGCGTTACAAAATTCAGTCACTTCGCGGAGTCTGTCTTCCAATCCGAAGAGCGCTACCTGTGACGTCACATTCCCTATATAGGTGCGCTAGCGTCTGTGCGCAGTGAATCGATGTGACATTGTTTTGTGAAACATGACGGAAACTAAGAAGACAATGAATTGGGGTGCACCGTCTGTGGAGAAGAGAAGCGATGGCATAGCAGCGGCTACCAAAGTTAACACAGGTCTACTTCCAGAAGAGGTCGATTTTAATTGGGATTTAGTAGATTTTCTCTCTTCGCAAAAATTTGTTCCGGTACCAGCACCTTCGCCACCTTCTCCTTCTTTAACACAGGTCGAGGATTTTAAACAGAGACAGAAAGAAGAATTGGAGAAATTTTTACAACAGCAGAAAGAGGCGGAACAAGCATTTCTCCTTGAACAGCAACAGCGAGAAGAAGAAGAGGCAAGAAGGAAACTACAGGAAGAAGAAGCAGTAGAGAAGAAACAAAGTCTAGGAGAGAAGGAGAACAGTGAAACTCAAACAGTAATGGTACTCTTGGACATTTTGGCAGAGTTAAGAAGTCTGAAACAAATGTATCAGATTTCTTTATTACGACCCAAGAGAAAAAGACCTTCCCGAGCCAAACAGTCTAACCCGGTTAGTACACCGGAGATACCACCCCTAGTGATTTCTACCAAATTATTGACAGGAGCAAGTCCAGAAGTAGGCCTTGGCCGTGGCAAAGGCTTAAGGCAGTTAAAGCTGATTGCTTCTCGTTCCTGAGTTTGTTTTTGTTCTAAGAAAAAACAAACACCCAACGGTCCTTTTCAGGGCCACTCATTTCCTTCGAAAAGAGATGGTATTCATTTTGCCAAAATCAATTAAAACTCAAAATCCCTCATTTTTTTACCGCATAATAGACGTGTTGTGAGTGCGTGAGTGTAGACCCTTATGCTAAACAATCAAAACCAGGAGACACTTACGTTTTTTCAGTCTGGTCTATTCTTTTACAAATATTTACAATCCAATTCACAACACAACACAACACTTTTTAAAAAAAGTTCATAGACTTCTTCTCTGTCTTTTTATCTTTCACTCTCTCTGTTTTTTTTTAATTTCTTCACTTTCAAAGTTTATTTCTCCTCTTCTTCCTCGCTTTTTCTCGTCTTCTTTTCTTTTCTGTCTTCTCTTTCTGAACGTGTCGGGGTTCTTCTTTTGCCGAGGGTACCTCTTTTTCTTCTTCCTCCTCCTCCTGCTCCTGTTGTTTCTTAGGGCAGTCTGAAGACCAATGTCCTTTCTCTTGACAATGATAACAGGTATCTTGACTTTTGTCTCTTTTGACACTGGTCTTGCTTTTTTGACGATCTGGACATTCTGTAGCCCAATGCCCTTTCTTCTGACAGATATAGCAAGTATCTTGACTTTTATCTCGAAAGGAGGTGGAGTAGTCCGTCGGCTTGTCTGAAGAAAACTTTCTTATGACACCTCGCAAAGCTCTGATCAGAAGTTCGATCTGTATGGGTTCTTCCATCGTGCTGGTCGGCTTGAGAGCGAAATGAATACTGAGAGGGAAGGCACCAGCCCTTTATATATACACTGAGTCTGATATGGATATATAGGGGTCCATGGCGTTTCAAATGTAGTCATTTGACTTTATGCAGTCAAGATGAAACGATCACATCATTTCGTAAAGAAAGGAGAAGAAAGTAAGAGGCAGAAACGTGATTTATTGCCTCGCACAGTAGCTGAAGTCTTGGCTCAAATTCATGCAAGCGATTTTGATGATGAGATGAGTGAGCCAGAATCTAGGCCCAGAGAGTCTACACCAAGTCAAAGTCCATCGCCACCAGTAAACCCTGAAAAGTACTTTCACATTCGAGAGACCGACAAACGCTCATCCAGAAAATTTAGAATTACGACTTACACGTACACTGTGAAGTTTAAAGGTTTCAAGTCCGACGTACCGTTGGAGAGAGCAGAAGGGTTCATCACCGATATGTGGGATTCTTTGTTAACCACACCGAAACAGCAATGTGAAGCCAAAGAAGACGATCGCTTGAGACTTTCCATTCATCAGGACAGTTTGAAGTTCCCCGTTTGGATCGAGTTTAGCAGCCCGGCAGAATTGACACCTTCCAAAGTCATGGATAACATTCAACACGTGCAACAATCCAACGACAAGTTTCACATCACCGACGGAAAAGCGACACTGTTCATGACCCACGTTTCTCTTCCCCAAGGGACAGGACAAAGCAAAAAGGTGTTCTTGGTGGACTGGAAAACTTCAACGATCGGACCGAGCCAAACAACGAAGAGAAGCAGAACTCCTGTTACAGCAAGCGGGGATATCCAAAGACACACCCTGTGGCATTCCTGAAATGCAAAATTTGCGAGAAGTCTTAGCTCCACGCAACACCTTGAAAGTGTGCCCTCAAGAAGTGCGTGGACCTCTGTTATTTCGAGGCAAAGATTTCAAAGACGGAAAATACATTCATGTCTATCATCACGATGAACATTTTGATGCCATTACCAGTATCACTGCATTCCTAGGATACGGTTATTATTGCGAGAAATGTGACTATGGCTATAACAATCGAGAGCAACACAAGCATTGTGGATCGAAATGTAAGGGATGTTTGGCCTCTAAACCCTGTCTGAACGAAGAACAAAAACGAGTGCATTCTCCAGCTTGTTCACGCACGTTTGTCAGCCCTACCTGTTACCAACAACATCTAAAGACGCAAGGTTCACAGCAGAAATGTTCTTGTCAGCTCCTGAGATTGTGCCCTACTTGTGGACAAGGCATACGTACCAACAGTGCCAAGCTGCACGTATGTTCAGGAAAGAAGCGATGTCACATTTGTCACCAAATCGTTGACTTGGAACACCAATGCTACATTCAAAAATACCATTCCAAACATGAAGAAGAAGAAGACCAGAAGAAAGGCAATTTCATCTTTTTCGATTTCGAATGCATGAAAGAGACCGGTATTCACATTCCTAATCTCTGCGTGGCTCACCGAGCGTGCCAGAAGTGCATCCAAGATCCTATCTTTACTCATTGCCCTCACTGTAGCAAGATTCCTGGAGGACGTGATAAAATCTTTCGGGGGCCAAACACGCTGACCGATTTCGCCCAATGGATCTTAGACTCTATCGACGAGACGTGGAGCCAAGAAGACATCGAACGTTACGGAGATTGTCATCGCTATGCTACGGTGATGGCTCACACTTTCTTGGGATACGATGGGCAATTTCTTCTCAGATACTATACGGAACAAGGCAACGAACGCCCTAAAGTGACTTTGAACGGAGCCAAAATCATTTCCATGCAAGTGGGACAAGTGCAGTTTAAAGATTCGATGAGTTACTTGGCCATGCCTTTTAGCCGAATGCCTAAAACGTTTGGAATGACAGAAATGATCAAAGGCTATTGTCCGCACTTTTTCAATACCGAAGCCAATCAACATGCCGTTCTACCCCATTTGCCTGAGGCTCACTACTACGACCCCGACAACATGCGTATCGAACAACGAGAAGCTTTCTACGCTTGGTACAACGCTCATGCTTCGGACCCCTTGGGCTTTCAGGAAAAAATGTTAAAATATTGTCGTTCCGACGTGTACATTTTACGGCGTTGCTGTGGAAAATTTCGAGAAGTGTTCATGAAGCACGGAGGGATCGACCCTTTGAAAGAAGCCTGCACCACTGGCAAAGCGTGTTCCTTAGTGTACCGCCAACAATTCATGCCCGAAAACACCTTGGCTGTCATAAGTCCTCAAACGACGAACTTTGTCAAACGTCAATACTCGGTCAAAACCCTACGCTGACTGCATTACTTGTGCGACAAGGAAGACTAATGGATCCAACACGCTCGCAACGGAGGAGGCAAAAAGACCATCGGAAGGTATTCGGTGGATGGCTGGGACTTAGAAAACCCCAAGATCGTGTACGAGTTTAACGGGTGCTGATTTCACGGATGTCCCATCTGCTACCCTGAACGTAACACGACAAATCAGTTTTTACAACGGACCATGGAAGACTTGTACCAGGCCACTTGTCAGCGACGCTTGAAGTTAGAAGAGCAAGGATACCAAGAGGTAGAAATGTGGGAACATGAGTACGATCACCATTTGAAAACTGATCCCGAGTTTAAGTGCATCGTGGAAAGTTACAAGCTGGTGGACCCACTCAACCCGCGGGACAGCTTGTACGGAGGACGGACGAATTCCACCTGTTTGCTGTACCAAGCCGACGAGGAGAAAGGAGAAGAAATCAAATACTTGGACGTGTGTTCACTGTATCCGTACGTGTGCAAATATTGTCAGTTTTCCACAGGACACCCGCAATTGCTGACGGAACACATCGACCATTCGACAATACGAAGGATTGATCAAGTGTAAAGTCTTCCCTTCCACGAACTTATACCATCCCGTTTTACCTCATCATTGCCAAGGAAAACGGATGTTTCCCTTGTGTCGTACTTGTGCCGAAACGTGCAACCAAGACCGACCTTGTCAGCACACTCAGGAAGAACGAGGCTTAACGGGAACGTGGGTCAGCGTGGAATTGTTCAAAGCTCTGGACCTGGGATACCAATTGTTAGAAGTGTACGAAATTTACCACTTTCCCAAGACAGAAAAATACCACAAGGGCGACGAGACTCAAAAATGCATTTTCGTAGACTACGTGAATGCCTTTTTGAAACTGAAACAAGAATCCAGCGGCTATCCTTCCTGGTGCCACACTCCCGAAGGCCAAAAGAAATTCAAAGAGAAATACTGGGAGCAGGAAGGCATCACTTTAGACCACGTCGAGAACAACGAAGGAAGGCGATCGTTTGCCAAAGTGATGTTAAATTGCTTGTGGGGCAAAATGGCACAACGACCATGTTTACCCAAGACGGAGTATTTGACAGAACCTTCCCGCTACTTTCAGATGATTCACGACAAAACCAAATACATGAAACACGTGGACGTCGTTCGTGAGGACTTGATCTTAGTCAATTACAAAGAAGAACTGGACTTTGTAGAAGCCGACGAATTTGGAAATGTCATCATTGCGGCTTACGTGACAGCCCATGCTCGCTTAAAACTGTACGAAGCTTTAGAACTATTAGGAGATCGTGTGCTGTATTTGGACACGGACAGTTGCATCTACATCGATCGTCTAGGTCCACAACACCCTAACATCGAAGGAGACCGTTTAGGAGCCTGGACGGACGAGCATCCCGACGACAAGATTCTAAGTTTTGCAAGTGGCGGTCCGAAAAATTACGGCTACGAATAGCGAGACCCACAAGGAGAAGTGCACACGGAGTGTAAAGTGAAAGGATTGACTCTCAATTATCGCACCAGTCGACTGGTGTACGTTGGCGTCTTGAAAGAAACCTTGCAGTCTGGAGAGGATGAAAATTTTAAAGTGACCACCCACGAACTGTACAAGATTGTACGTTTACTCACACACCAAATCGTCAGCCGGTCCTTGGAAAAAGTGTATGAAATCGTGTACCAGAAGCGTGTACGGCTTCACAATCACTTCACTTTACCGTACGGACACGCTGATATTCGTCAGCATATAAAAGGGACAACGTCCAAGACCTATAGTTCATTGTCACTACCAAGACCAAGCGAGAAAGATGAATCCTTTCAAGCATCAAGTATCGAGCGTAAGACTCAAGTCCAACGAGAAACTCGAGTACGATGCTGTGCCTTGCAATGGCAGGGATGCCGTACGCTATGACCTCAGCGATTCAGTACCACATCATGGAAACTTTGCTATACCTACCATGGAAAGTGATGCTGTGCGTGTCAAACCTGACGGATGCGAAAGCGATGCCACTCGTCATCGTCCATCTTTTCACTTTACTGGTTCTCATGGTGGATGTCATCATTATGAAACCATGCGGCTACCACCCTACGGATGTCATCCAAAAGTGAGCAAACTCCTACATATTTCACCTTACCCTCATCGAAATTAACCTGTGAAAGATGATTATTCGTTCCCTGTGCGATTGCCTCAATACTGCGACTTTGAAAGTCGATTCCAAACTTTCCGAGGAAAATGGCCAAAATATCTGGGAGGACCTACGCCCGAAGTATTAGCTGGAGCCGGATTTATCTACTTGGGCGAAGGGGATAAAGTCAAGTGCTTCAGTTGCGGTGTGTCGCTTCACGAGTGGGAGTAGAAAGATTCCGCTTACCTGGAACATGCTCGATGGTCTCTAGATTGTCACTACCTACCTTTAGTGGGAACTCGTCATTGAAGTGGCATACCATGTCATTTAAGAAACCAGCTGCTTGGCTAGGAGTCAAACGTTGGACAACACCTAGATAAGTATTTAAACCCCCATTGGAAAAATAATCTTCAAACATTGCCAAACGAATTGCAAGAGAAGATCTATAAGGACATTTGGCCGGGAATTACCAGAGCAAAATCTCGATGGGTGACTGAGGAACTTTTATGTCGAGAAATTCACAAGAGGAAATTGACAAAAGTCGACAAACAAGTCAGATTTCTCTAGATCAAGTGTGTGTTCTTCTGAATATTCCGCTTTAGACCATTTACATTAGAAGATTTTAATGACATTCTTGACCGTTTCCTGGAATGGCAGTGGCCAGAAATTACTCACTTTATTCGTTACTTTTGCCCTAGGAGAAGTGTTTGACTGACATGGTCATGGATACTTTACAAGAGAACATTCGTGGTTTGCCTGTGGAGTTGAGAGAACGCATTTACCGCTAGTTGGTCAAAATACAAGTGAAACGCAAAGAACAATTGCATCCGTTACGTCACCGATGTTTGAACCACTGGTACCTGAGTGCTATAAAAGAGCTGATTCTGATGAAAGCGTTCCAATGGTCAGACATTGTTCGACTACACCTGTGCGAGGATTGGTTTCTTACTGATTCTTTTTACTACAAGGTAGACATACTGCAACGAATTCCAGAAGAAGAGTTAGAGGGTTACCAAAATCTTTTACACAATGCAAACTTAGTTCAAGAGGACACTTCTGAACCGTACGACCATCTGTGTGCAGAAAGTACTCTTATTGCCTCCGATAAAATGGGTATAAAAACGGACTACCATGCCACGACCTTTATCATTCGTGATACTACAAATTCCGTGGAAGGAAATTAATGACACTATTCAAACGGTGGATTGGGTTCGACGTGTAATGTGTGTCTTAGTGACTTGCTTTCTGGGATTTCGCTTACCAGCCGATTCTTTGTGGACTCTTTACGAACAGTACATACCAGTCCAAAAAGCATGGAAGTGGTCCCTTTAAATGTACACGAAAAACTCATTCTGCTCAAAGCTTTGCGCTTTCATCTCGATACTTCTCGCCAACCTCTACAGGAAAGAAAGATTCGTCAACTTTTAGGTACTGAAGATGTGTATAATGATGTGTGACTTACACCCTCACTGGAAAGATACACGTCACTGGAAAATTTGGGGTTTCGAGGCTTGGACAAAAGAAGTGGCACACTATGCCCAAGATTTGTCATCCTAAAATATTAAAACATTCAGTGAAAAAAGTAACTTTTAAACGTATGTTAGTGACAGTACCAGAAGAAGAAGACGAACCACTCCCTTCAGAACAGGACAGGACTGTTATTAACATCTCCGAAAGACCATTCCAGGAGGACACTTGTGTGACTGTGCCAAGGAGTGTAGAGACTTTAAGAACATTACACACTGTCCCTACGACACCACCTCTTGATCACCACAGATGATGGCAAAGATGGCAATAAACGTGTCCTGAAAAAAGTATAAAAACTCTTGTCTTGTCTGTCTTCCTGTCAAAAGTGACATTCCTAACACTACTACTATGGCTACCTCTACTGTTTCTGCTCCCTCTTCCTCCATCCTTTTAACATGCTCATTGCCGGACCTAGCGGTTCAGACAAAACCGAATTTGTCAAACGTTTGATCGAACATAAACGTCATTTGATCGATCGTCCACCTCAACGAATCGTGTGGTGTTACAAAGAGTGGCAATCGGCGTACAGCATTCTGCGAGAAAGTCAAGGCGATTCCATCGTCTTTGTGGAAGGCAATACTGGCGAAGACTACAGGATCGTGTCTGACCCTAGTCAAACCCATTTGGTTATTTTTGACGACATGTTAGGAGAAGACGAAGAAGAAATTAAACTGGTTTACACGCAAAGGGCATCATCGTAATGCCAGTGTCATTTACTTCATTCAAAATTTGTTTCAACAAAGTAAATCCCATCGCACCATCAGTCTCAATGGTCATTACGTGGTGTTGTTTAAAAGCCCTAGAGATAAATCGCAAGTGCAAGTGTTAGCCAAACAGTTAGGAACGTCTTGGCTGACTCATGCGTACGAAGATGCCACTCAAACCCCACACACTTATTTACTCGTGGATTTAAAACCCTCTACCCCCGATTATTTACGATTTCGTACCCATCTGTTTCACCACTGGTGCCAAGACGGAGGGCCTGTCGTGTACACGTCCCCGTCATCGACTTAACAACAACAAGAACCACCAAACAAAGTCTATAAAAACCTCGGTCACTTAGGGTCTGTCTCACACAGCGTCAACATGACGTCCCTTCAGTCTCATCTTCCCGTCAAATTGATTCGTGCCTTGTACGGCATCAGTCGCGAAAAAATCCACAAATACGTGCTCGTGTCTTAGAAGTTAGTCTCAAAGAAGTCTTACGATGGTTTTTACGGTGACAGCACGTCAATTACTGCAAGGCATCATTCACATTCCACATTAAACCAAACGTTTTTGGGGTTTTTTTGAGAGAAACAAAGTAGCCTTGACGCAACTGGCCGATCCTCGCATCGACACTCAAACCAAAAGGCAAATCATTCTGAAACCTGGAGGAAGCGGTTCTGCAGGAGGTGTGATCCTTCGTTCCCTCTTAAAATGGGATCCTAATGCTCCCAAAGTCGTCTCCAAGAAAAAAGCCACGATCAAACGTACCCAGAAGAAAAAGAAAAAGAGTAACGGTGTCAAGACCAGGTCATAACCTCAGAAAAAGACAAAGAAAAGCCCACTGAAAACAGCTTCTACCCCCAAGAGAGGTACTGCCGCCAGGACGCAACCTTACATTCGCAAGCCACGACCTGCTGGAACAACAGTGACCGCGTCTCCAGTAGACTCAACATCTTCCATTTCTCCGATGCTGGTGATGCCTGCCAAACCCGATTTGACACGTGTCTTTCCTAATTTGATGAAACATTGGAAACCTGCGTCTCAAAAAACTGCTCCTCCAGCGGTGACACCCTCTTCCTCTTTAGCGGCAGTAGCCACTGCTCACAAAGTACCTGCCCCCAAAATCAAAGTTCAAGAGAAATCAGGCATGTTAAAGAGTTTACCAGATTTGTCCAAGCAAGATCTGTCCCGACTGAGTCCGTTGGGAACCCCTCCACGACGCGTAATGCCTGCCATGAAAATGATACGACGAAGCGACAATCAGTGGCGACGCATTCCAGTATAAAAAAGACCCGATACAAACGATAGGGATCAGCGTTTTTGTGTTCCTGAACGCCCAAAGATGTCCCCTCAAAGAAGTGCACACCGTCACCATCGTCCTTCTTCTGTCCAAAAAGGAAAAGGAAAAAGAAAAGGACAGTCTCGTCATCCGAAAAAAAGCATCGCCAAGCATCGACGTCACCCTCTGAAGAGACACACTCGTCCAAAGAAAAGGAGAAGCCACCAAACGGGAGGTATCTTTGGCCCTTTATTTCAAATGAAAAAGTTAGTAGATACTTTTGCCACAAAGTTAAAGGACAAGCTCCAAAAGAAACAATAAGATAAAAGGGCACTTGTCGAGTCATGGACTTAAGTGTATTTTGTGCACCAAAAGATGTTCCCTCATCGTCGTTCTCCTGTCCAGAAAGGTAAAAGAGAAAGACAGTCTCGTCATCCGAAAAAGCGCTTAGCCAAACATCGACGTCACCCCCAGAAAAGACACACTCATCCAAAGAAAAAGAGGAGCCACCAAAGAGGAGGATTCTTTGGCAATTTTGGGAAACACATCGTCACCTTTATGACGAAGCTTATAGTCCCAAAAAAGGAAACAAAGCCGTGTGGCAAGTCATCGACGTTAGTGTATTTTTTGGTGTGTGCCACGGAACCAACGAACCAACCAAGAAAGATGTCACCCCTCAAAAGACATTGCTCTTCTACCCCAAAAGGAAAGAAAAGGAAAGGACTGCCACCTCGTTTAGTCAAACATTGGGACATGTTGTCCGTCCTGTCCGAAGCTTCTCCATCCATGCGAAAAAAACTCATTCAAACCGCCTCCAAAGACGTCATTGATACCGTGAGCGAATGTTGTGTGAATGTCTTGAAAGGAACGATACCTTTGACTAAACACCAGAAACAATGCTTTGCCAAACATCGACACGTTCTTCGCCAAATGGTCCAAAAGAAAATACCCAATCGTCAAAAAAAAAGATGTTGGTGCAACGCGGAGGAATTTTTCCCCTGTTAGGACTTCTTACCAATGTAATAACGAAACCTATGTTGGGTATGTTGGGAAGAGTTTTACCCGCCATAGTTCCAATGTAAAAGGGTCAAGAAGATAAAAGGGACCTCTGGAGTCAAAAGATCTGAGACGTGATAATTGAAATCCAATGGAAGGACGAAAACTGGCTTTAGTACCTTATAAACGATGGATGGAATACCATCGTTGGCAAGAACAACGATCCCCGCATTTACCTCCCAATCCTTATTTGACCGAGATGTCCCAGTTACAACACGAATTGCAATCGTTGATGGATCGCAGCGATTTGTCAGAAACGGAAAAATCGCAACGGTACGGTCAACTGTTGTAACGACTGCAACTCTTTCACCAGAAAGCTTTAGATGAAACAGCTCTACCCACTCTGAAAGATTTTAAGACCCTAATGAAAAGTTCACCACCCACCCCACCCCACCACCCAGCGGTCAAGACGGATGCAGCCCCACGGATGTCTGAGGAAGAAGAGGCAAGAGAAGTCTTTGAAACACCGTCGGCAGCTCCCATCCCTAGTAAGATTGCAGCGTCCTTGTTGACCTCTTCCCTACGTGTCAAAGAAGTCAAAGTACATTGGAAAGGATATCCGCCGAGTTTTGACTCTTGGATCGACGCTTCGCAAATCATCGACTATAAAAAGAAGTGACCATCATGCCCTTCAACACAGCCTCAGCTACCACAGTAACCACTCCTTCCCCCAGTTCTTCTCTGCAAGATCTACAAAAGCAACCCTTGTGGGTGTGGTGTGGAGAACGTTCCTAAAACGCAAATCGTCTTTTTCTGCCAAATCTTTGTGGTGTATTGTGTCATCGGTGCTGCCATTGCCAATCTGAGTTTGCAACAAGGAGACAAACAATTGTGGACCATTTTACTCAGCAGTTGCATCGGTTACCTTCTTCCCAATCTGTCTCTGAAATATTCCTTTAACGGGAACAACAACGGGAGTCTTGCGTCCAACGTTGGTCCCCCTTCCAACACTCACCCTATCCATCCTCTTTTAGACACTCCTCTGACTTCCAGCAACTCCTCGGACACTAGAATGCTGAAATTATGAACAACCAATTTTACTTAATGTTACCCAGTGACAATTCCATGGAGGTGTTTCCCAATAACACCTTATGCTCTTACGCGGCCAAATTACCTCAGGCCATCCAATTGGATCATGAAGCCCATTGGGAAGTGGCTTTAGTGGAAATGATTCACCCTACACAAATCAAAAACATCATCGAAAATCAAAACACTTTTACGGTAGAAGTTCATGACGAGCAAGTGCAACAACACTTGGATGAACGCGCCAGTGTATGTGACTCTATGAAAACACAAGACCCCAAAACTAAACGAACCACTTATCGGTTGAAAATTGCCCCAGGCTATTATTTTAGTGGTCAACATTTGGTGAACGCCATTGCTGACAGGTTCAATGCCATGTTTGGTAAAGTCTTGGAGAAAACCAGAAATAGTGTCACGATCGAATGCCACAAAATAGCTCGTCGCCTACTAATCAAATTTTCAGAGGACAAAGTATTGGCCTTTACATTTTGTCCTGAATTGTATGACATTTTGGGTAGAGACCCCAAGTTGATCAAGATTAGAAACGAAACACCAACCGTGACTAGTAACTCGGATTTTGCGAAATATTTTCGATTCCCTGTAGAAATGAACTGAATTTGATCTTTGTGTACTCCGATGTGGCGGAGTACAACGTGGTGGGACACACCTCCGTACCGTTACTGCGTGTCATTCCTTTCAAAGTGGATTCTGCCACGAACGCTGACGAGGAAGGTGGAAACACCTATCACGTTCACCGCAAATTTGTACATCCTCACTATTTACCCGTCAGTAAGTCGTATTTCGACACTGTCAACATTACTATTAAAGGAGATCTGGGAGAAAATATTTCATTCACCAAAGGGAAAGTCACAGTGAAACTCCATTTTCGAAAACGATTACTCTAACCCCTTGTCAGTCATGTATCCTGTGTACCAAGGAGTCGCTCGACAGCTAGGACATGGTTTATGTGATATGTTAAAATCAGCCTTTCGTTCGGTGGCTCCCCTTTTTGAAACCGATGGTGACACGGGGATTGCATGCCTTGAAAGATGCCGCGTTGAGGCAAGGTAAAGAATTTCTCCAAATGTCATCATTGACAAACAAAATCCTAAAGAAGCTTTCTTGAGAGCAGGCAGAAAATGTCTTGCTTCAAACAGGCAAAGACATTTTGGGTCCACGAGAAACTCCTATAAATGCCCTGGGCGCTGCAGAGTCAGGCATTCCTGCTTCCCTGACACCACAGCAAGGACAAGGCAGAAAAAGACGACGAAAACACCCCTTCAGAGGACTTCACTCCCCCAGAGCTAGAAAGACTAAGAAAAGAAAAACCGTCGGAGACTTAGACGTTTTTGATTATTATAAAAAATAAAAAAGAAAATGATGCACCGGGAGTCTTGCGCTTGTTCCAAGTCGGAACTGGATCTGTTTGCCATGCCACCCACAATCATGACGATGCAAGAATCCCAATGGGTCGAATTTCATCCCGTCTCCTCTTTGACGGATTCAGCTTCCATCGAGTTTGAAATCAAAGGACAGCCCGAAGATTACATCGATCTGACTAGCAGTTACTTGTACCTGAAACTCAAAGTGATCAAAACGGACAACACCAATCCGGGTGTCGATGCCAGAGTACCTCCCGTCAACAATTTCATGCATTCCTTGTTCAGCGAAGTGGATTTGTACTTGAATAACAAACTTGTCAGCAGTAGCATGGATACTTGCCCTTACCAAGCATATCTAGAAAATCTCTTGACGTACTGAAAAGAGGCCAAGAACACTCATCTAGATGCTTGCGTGGTATGGAAACCTGACATTGCAGGTGAGGACACGTTTAACGACACAGCCCTGGCTGCAGATGACAATCCTCACAATGTGGGCTTTAACGACCGTCCAAAGAAAATCCTGCAAGGTCATAGTTTAGAACTGATGGATCGCTTGCATTTGGACATGTGGTTGCAAGACAAATATTTGCTCAACGGAGTGGATATTCGCCTGAGACTAAATCGCAGCAGTGTCGCTTTCCATTTCATGGCTCATGCCAACGAGTACAAAACCATCATCCAAGAAGCCAGACTTTACGTGCGCCGCATAGAAGTGTTACCCAAAGCGGGAAACGACATCAGTCACACATTGAGCAGAACGACCGCCAAGTATCCGATACCACGCGTAGAAGTGAAAACGTTCACCATTGCTGCTGAACTCCGATCCAAGATCGAAGATAATCTGTTCCAAGGACAGTTACCCAAACGTTTAATCGTTGGCATCGTCAGTAACACAGCCCTCAACGGAGCCCACGATCAAAATCCTTTCCAGTTTAAGCACTACAGAGTGTCCAAGATCGAAGTCAGTCGCGATGGCAAGACCTTGTGTACCAGACCCTTCGAACCTAACTTTGCCCAGAAGAATTACTTGAGAACGTACTTGTCCCTGTACGAAGCTACCGGACAACTAGGAACCAACACCAGTCACGGTATTTCGTACGAAGATTATGTAGGAGGTTACACTTTGTGGGCCTTTGATTTCACTCCAGACCAAGGCAGCGACGAGGGACATTACCACCCTATAAAATCTGGTCAACTGCGTGTGGAACTTCAGTTTGCAGAAGCTCTCGCCGAGACGGTCAACGTCATCGTGTATGCCGAATTCGATAATACCATAGAAATCAACAATTTGAGAGAAGTCATTCTAGACTATTAGAAACAATGGAAGAATCTGATCCCTCTTTGAACGGTAGAGAATCTTTGATACCGTGAAAACAGAACCCCAAGACAAAGACGAAGACGACGTAGTGGTCACGTCCAGATAGCCAGAACAAGAAAAACATTTAGTCTCCTGTTTTGCCAAACACCTGGCGGATAAAATTACGGAATTGACCAAGAAAGATTGCTATGGATGTCAAAACGATCATCCCAGTCAAATTCAACACGATAAATGTCTGATGATGAGTCAAGAAGAAAAATTGGACCAGTATCTGGACGACGCTTGGAGTCTCATCTCGGAAGAAGTGGTGTTGCATGAGTGGTATAAAGGCTTGCGTGATCATTCCTGCCCTCCACTGACTACTCTCAAGATCTATCGCATCGAAGCTCTCTTAGCCAAAAGTACAGAGACGAAGGAAAGAAACGGTTACTTGTCAGACATTTTCAAACAAAAAGTCAGAATTGAATTGATGACTTATCATTACCTGTGGAAAAAAAACAACAACAAAACAAAAATGGATACCTGGCAACTTTATTACCTTCTGAATAACAGTTCGTATACTGCTTCTTGGAATCCTGTCGTGTGGGCTAAAGATGAACTACCTCATCGCAAACCTCAAGACCATCAAGCTTATATCATCAACACGGATGACAGTCATCTCCCAGGAATTCACTGGGTCGCCGTCTTCTTCCCTAAAGAGGATTGTGTGGAGTATTTTGATTCGTATGGATTACCCCCTTTGGAAGACGACATCATCGATTTTATGAGAAGAAATGCCCAACGACACGATACAATAATGTGAAATTACAAGGCACAGATTCCATGGTGTGTGGACAATATTGTGTGTATTTTCTTCATCAACGCAGTCTTGGATATTCTTCAGAACATTTAGTGGCTTATTTTGATCGTAACTCTTCTAGAAACGATGAGAAAGTAGATCGATAGTTTTGTGACCATTATGGCTATCTTTTGTCTTTAGCTAGGAAACGTAGTGTACATCAATGGCCTCATGACTTCCATCAGTGGAAATCTCACATGATTTCACAACGTTGTCAACCTTGTCAAAAAAAGTTTATTTGATGTTATTGTTAATTGCTAATAGTTAATTGTTTGTTGAATAAGAATGTTGTGTTTTGAAAAAATGTGTCTGTCGTTTGTTTTCAAAAACACTTTATCATTAAAAATGCTCTTTGACTTTCTATCCCTGACCATGACATTCGCTATCATAACGTTTCGACTCAACAAAAACCCTAGTAGCGATGTTTTCTATCGCGTCCGCGTTTGAACCGTATAAAGCGGGTCGGTCTCCAGTCTGGTCATCCATGGTTGACTCGTCTACCTGTGAACATGCCTTCCAGACTAGCCAAGCTGAACGAAGCTTATGTGAATTTACATCGTCTCAGGCTAAACCTGATACCAAAGCCTGAAGAGACAGAGAATGTCAGGATGTTAGCAATAGCCCAAGACCTGGTAGAAGAGGTTTTCAGAGAAGAAATCAAGAAAGAACAAGAAGAATGGACAGAGAAGTAGAGACTTCAGAAGCAGAGAGAACAGCAACAACAGCAGCAGCAGCAAGAACCAGACAGAGGTTTTGTTGACTGTCGTGTGGACACCAAAGAGTTCTCCTTCTCTTTCCGCAGAAGCAGACCGTATCGTATAGGAAAGCCTGCCGCCAGACGGGGACGCAATCTTAGACAGTAAAAAAGATTTCCATCACTCCCCGTCAACAAAAACAGCCCTTTTCAGGGCTACCCAATACTCTCGAAAAGGCATACCAATTAAATTGCCAAAACAATTTGTGTGTTTGTATGTTAAAAAAATAGAAGTGTGTCTATATGCACTTCGTTTCTTTTGTCAGTAAAAAAATCTACACATCGTTTCTCTGTCTTGTCTGATAGTGTATGTCTGTGTTTGTAAGTAAAAAAAGTCAACATGAGAGTTTCTTTTAGGTCCGCGCGTTTGATATGATGGCAATAGTGGTATTATAAGGTTTGGTGTCAGGGGATGTTTACCTTCACGTCCGTGCTTCAAGTATATAAAGCGACGTGATCGTAAGTCTGGCTACCCATCGTTGACTCGTCAACATTGAAAATGAATAGTAGAATCACAAAACTGTTGGAGCTCCAGATGCACCTGGAGTATGCTAGGAGACTCCTGGACCAACTAGCCATGGAGGCAATCCAGGAAGAAGCCAGGATAGAGGAGGAGGAAGAGAAGAAAAAGAAAGAAGAGGAGAAGGAAAAGAAGCAAGGGATCCTGCCTCACCTCATGCTAAGACCTGTGTATGAAGTCAAGCCTGAGGTGAGGACACCAACGCCTCCACAGCCACCACTTCCACATCAAAGACTGCCAAAGCCTCTGCCACCAGTACCACCAGTACCAAGAGTCGCTGTCCCCCAGACAGAAAACTGGGAGGAGGAGGCAATGGAGGAGTTGGAGAGACAACGACAAGAGTGGGAGCCGCAGACCTCATCCCCGTATGTGGCATAGAAGAAGAAGACAGAGGGAACAACAAGTGTTCACTATCCCAAAAACAGAGGAGTGGGATAGTGAAGCCACTCAACTTCCCTCTGCACTCCCAAGAACAACACTGAATTGGGAGCAAGATTGGAGTAGGAGATGCGTGTGTGGTGCCCGACCTGAGTGGTGTAACCATTAGCCAGGTGCATCTGAAGTTCAAAAAACAGCCCTTCTCAGGGCTAACCAGATCTCTTGAAAAGAGAGACTATTCAAGTTGCCAATTTGTGTGAACGTAGAGTAGTGTGACTATAAACACTCACTCCTTTACTGATATATGTGTGTGTGTGTGTTGCGTTCGCGTACGTTTGTGTGGATAGTAGATATGGTATGTTTTATGCATTCGCGTCCATTTGTGTGGATAGTATAGTGTGTGTTTTATGCATTCCCGTTCATTTGTGTGGATAGAAGGTATGGTGTGTTTTATGCGTTCGCGTTCGTTTGTGCGGACAGTAGGTATGGTATTTTTTTTTCTCTTCACGTTTGTGTGTATAGTAGGTATGGTGTGTTTTATGCATTCGCGTACGTTTGTGTGGATAGTAGGTATGTTGTGTTTTACACATTCGCCTCCGTTTGTGTGGATAGTATATGTGGTGTGTTTTATGCATTCGCGTCCGTTTGTGTGGATAGTAGATATGGTGTGGGTTTGTTTTTTTTTTTTCTTCTCTTCCCGTTTGTGTGGATAGTTTAGTGTGTGTGTTTTATGCATTCGCTTCCGTTTGTGTTGATAGTAGATAATATGTGAACTGAATGTAAGGGATGTTTTCCTTCACGTCCGTGCTCCACGGATATAAAGCAGAGCGCTCGTCAGTCTGGCTACCCGCGTTGACTATTCAACACCTTCAAAAAAAATGAATGTATTTATTGAATTAAGACATAGTTGGTTCTGGATGATTGATGCAGCCTACGTGGTGTAAAGGCTTGAAAAAGAATGGAGCTATCCAGTTACGAAAGACTTTGTGACCAGTCAAGTCACTAGCCTCAAAGTAGCCAGGGATCTGGTGCAAGGTATGATAGAAGAGGAGGTGGAGAAATTAAGAGGCTTCATCCAGCCTAAGTATGTGAGAGTGGAGACATTAAAGGAAGCCCTTGATCATGTCATCCAAGTGAGGAGCTTCTTGCAAGATATATTTAATTGGACAGAGTGGTCTTTTGTCCAGTGGGGCTTACAACAATTAAGGAAATCTGAAGACATGATAAGAAAAGTGATGAAAGAAGAGGTAAAGAAAATCAAAGACACCTGGACAAAAGAGAGAAAGGAGAAGGAAAACAGAAAGAGAAAAGAAGAGTTTGAAAAACTTAACAACAACTGGATGAAGGTGCAGGAAAAATTTAGAGCCATCCGACATCCTGACTGGATTCCAGAGGATGAAAAGAAGCAGAAGAAAGGAATCATTGAAAAAGTGAGGAACTGGTTGAAGAAGTGGAGAAAATAGAAGAAGAAGAAGAAGAAGAAGAAGAAGAAGAAGAAGAACCCAAAGGCCCTTTTCAGGGCCACTTTCATATGCCTCGAAAAGATTTATTCTTTCTTGCCTAAAAAATTTTTTTTATTCGATTGTATAATTTATGTTTAACTCCCAAAAACATTATTCTCTTACCTAATTTTTTTTTTACTCGGTTGTATGATTTGGGTATGATAGATTGATGTTCATCAATCTATGGAAACAAACGCGAATGCATAAAACACACACCATACTATCCACAAAAAAGAACGCGAATGCATAAAACTTTGTATAGGGACAATAGGAATGGAACAGGTGGGATGACGTTACGGTACTTGCCACATTGTTGCAAGTGTCCAGTACCGTGACGTCACCCTACCAGTTCCATTCCTATTGTCGCTATACAAAATTCCCATTGTCGCTATATCGTCCCATGGTGTGCCATTTGTCGCTATAAATCTTGTCGCCATGTCGTCCCAGGGGGGTCTGTAATGTATTTTCCATTGTCGCTATATCGTCCCCTATTACTACTTAAATAAGTCACTAAAAATAATTGAGAATTTATTTTTTTATATCAGTAGTTACAGCGCAGATGAAAAAGAAGAATTTATCGATGATGTAATCAAAGTAAATATCGAAGGAAATTTATACACGTACTACGATATTAGTGAAGCCGAAGATGTTCCACCAACATTGATAGAACGATCTAGCATTTTATCATCGTGAGATTATTATGATGAAATTAAACCCCTACTTGATATTAATTTTGTAAATCTTGACTTTGCGATTAAAATGGATAAATATTTCGGGTCTGTGATAGACAATTTTAAGGTTAAAAATTCATGTTACAAAATTTTGCGACTGCGTATGAAATTCTTAGAAAACATCTCACACTTAAAAATCTTAGTACACGAAATTTAGGTTTGGTACTTGGTTTCACTGATAAAACAGAAAGCCACTACGCCGATCTTGTCAACGATGCAAATAATTATGTTACAGAAATAAAAACCGATTTTGATTCTTATAGTTGGTTAATAAAAAATGAGGCTTTTAAAGATCGGCGATATGAAGACACATCGTAGGATGTCTGTGAAAAATACAGAAATTTTCTTGCTGATCCTGCCAATAATGAATTTCGTAAGTTAGTTGATTCAGTTGTTGGAACCACAACTTTTACTATAACGTAAGCGATAATGAAGAAAAAAGAAATCATAGATTTCAGTCATGTCTCGGAAGATATTCCGAAAGCCGAACATGATGCGCTAATGCAATACTACAAATATACCATTAAAAGCTTTGGTGTGCAAAACGATGTTACAAATATTACAGCAAAATTCTTACGTGTGATATCGTACATGGCTCTGACCGGATCTGGTATCATCACAAGCGGAGCAGCATTAAATCTGTTCTTTTTTTTTATAAAATCCGGCGTTCGTGTTTCTCTTGCAAACGCATGCAAAATAAAACAGAACCTCGATTTGAGACAAAAAAAAGTGCGTGTAAAACCGCTAGCGTAACTTACAAAAAGTTGCTTGATCAAATACGATCTTATTGCGTCGTGTCAAGTATGACATGGACGATTTAATACTTCAATTCCGTATCATTGACAGTATGTTAACTGACATCTTGCCAATGAGAATCGGCAAGTATGAAAACTTGTGTCAGAAAACTTACCAAGTAGAATGTGTCAGCGATATAATCAAGTTGACTTTGATAAGGTTACGTAAATTTTATCTAAACTTTAAAAATATAAATCAGCAGTTTTATCTAACGATAAAGATAGTATTAAAAATCCATTAGGTAACAGATTCTTTGCTTCTTTTTATCAGGAAGATTTTTGATAGCCTTATCAAAAATTGAATCAGGATCTTTCATCCGATCTTTCATTTCCTTATCATCGTTTTCGAATAAGATCCAAAAAGATTCGTCAATAGTTTGGAAAAAATCAAAACCACCACAAGATTTTCCAACAGCTTCTCTTGATATGTTTATTTTAGCAGTTGCCTCTTTCTTAGACTCAAACTCTACAATCTGTTTCTTGCTTATATTTAATCTAATCATTTTGATTCGATGATCTGGCACTATTCCTCCCATATATGTTCGTTCAAATTCCTATTGTTTATTCTAATCTCTAATATAAAATTTCACCAAGTATAAATTTTATCTAAACTTTGAAAATATCAGAAAAAAAACATTTCCTATGATAGCGATTTCTGGTAGTAACAGATAGTGGGTGTTTCTGGCGAAGTAACCCTAAAATTCACCCAAACAAATACTTTCGTGTAAATGCCATAAGCGCTGTCACCACAAAGATAACCCTCAGCCAGGCACTGGCAGGGGGTGTCCTTGGGGGTGGCGGCAAAATGGCGACTTTGTATTTGTTTGGGTGATTTTTTAGGGTTACTGCGCCAGAAAACCCACTATATGTTACTACCTCTATTACAGTACAACAAAAAATTCTTGAGGATATAAAAGGTGATTAAAAAGTTATGTAGAAAAAGATGATTATCATGATGTTACTCCGAACTCCTTCGCGTTCTGTGACGACATTTCTGTAATTATATCTATTCTTCTGACGCATGTGCAGGGCACGATTGGTTGCTTAGATAGTCAAAGGATACACGACAATTTATAAACGTCAAAAAAGCAATATTTATTAAACAATAAATAAACAATTATTTTTTATATTATTATTATTGTATTCATGACCTTTTTATTGTTTACTTTTGAAATAGGTTAATAACTTTTCTGTTTGATACCTTGCTTACACTTCTAGTCAAAATTGCAAATAGCAAACATACCAATATTGAAAATAAGTACAATAGCATGTTCAGCAAAAATGACCAAATTCTCAGCCTCGTCAGCACTCCTAAACTATCAACATACACATAACACTACCAAAAATTACCAACAATACTTCTGCTTTTGGGGGGTTGGTGGTGGTTGGGGGGGGGGGGGGTAATAAAATAAAATGATCAATGAATTCCAAATATATTTATAGCCGTCTTTAAATTTTGTTAATGAAAGAGCTATATTTTCCCCTGATAGAGCACTACTGCCACTTGTTCCTCCACCTGGTACTAAACCGTTTGCTAAATTTTGCTATAGAAGGAGCAACAGTTTCTATTGTCATACCTATTGTAGTGACTATTATAGTTACTGTAACACCCATGTCTTTATATAGTTGTTTCAGCCTCTCTCACCACACAGTAATTTTTCTATAGCTTTTGAATACCCTTTTTTTTCAATGTCACTGAGAAAACTCTCTACCTGTGTTATATGCCCAGTTAATTGCGATTTTTTTAAATACTTTCAACAGCTTCCAGCTGTTCTTGCAGTAAATATACATTTTGGGTCTGTTTCTTTGCCAGTGTCCGTTTTAGTTTCTTAATGTGTTTATTGTTCATTTCAATATCTGAGTTGATAGACGAAATTTTCGAATCGACAACGTCAGCATTATTTAGATAACCTCATAATTATCTATCTTTTTGTGCAGTGAAAAATCTCTAACTGCGGGCGGAAGCTCATCCGTGGAACTCGTCCACATTAGAGTCTCGGCTTATCTTACTTGGTCATTATAAGGTCCGTTACTGTCTATTGTTGACATTTTCATATCCTCTGAGGCATGTGTTGAATGGTTGATGTTAATTGATGGTTCTTTTGGGTATTTAAAGTTAATTTTTGCAATGTAGGAAATAAATTCCATGAATATGTAAGCTTAATAATGCTTTTTCAAAACATGAATTTGGAACAAAGACGCATGGCCCATATTTTATCTCTTCTAAGTCGCTGCATTTAATATTTTATCATCTGACTGAACTTTACTTGCTTAAATTCAGATTTCAATATATCGAGGTTTATTTGTCTGTTACCCTAATTCTGTTTCCGTTTGTGTCATAAAACTATAATGTATTTTATTAAGTTCTAAATTCGTTTAGCAGTAAATGTATATTCTATCTGTAAGCCTCTATAGTTTCGTTGTATTTGTTTATTGATCATTTATGGGTTATGAGCTCGTCAAGGAGTTGTAAAACATTCAATTGGTACATTTTGTTTATCTAAGTATGATTCAATATTTCTAACTATTGAATGCAGTCATAGACATCCCTTCATATTTTTTGCATAATCTTCACGATCTTCCAAAGGTTCATTCACCACACTCACTTCTATATAAGTAATACGTAAATGTAGGAAAGATTTCCATTAGTCAGAACATAATCATATGATCAGACCTAGTTGTGTTTATTTCTGCATAAACAGTATGGAGAACTACTTTCTACTAACTTCTATAAAGTCATGTGCAGAGTAACTAAACACTAAATCGGAAGGGATACACACTGCATGCCTTTTAAACGAAATAAAAAGGGTGGGTTTATATTTTATTTAGAAAATTGAATAAATTGATTTGACAAATCGGTTAACAAATCTTTATAGTTTTTCTGAAGGTAAATAATTCTTTCTTTAACTACATTTGAAAAAAATCTGGGAAACTCAAAATCTGCCAAGAAAACATTGGGCTTTCAGCATTTTCACTGCGGCTCGTTACAAATAAATTTAAAACTATAGTTAAAATGGCCATATGGATTGGGAGGAGGGGGGGTCAAAGACTATCATTATAACAACTGGACTCCCAGTCCTACAATGTAAGACGCCGACCCTTATAGTTACGATGTGGGGGTGGGTGGATGGGAAGAGATAGATCCGTTACTCCCCCATCGTAACTGTTAGGATTTATGTCTTGCACCATTTGACTTGAAACCCTATCACTATAACCATTTACCGATAGTCTTAATTTCATTTGTAAGTAGCTACTATAGGTAGTCTAAATTATCAAAGAATATGAAAATAGACTTAAAGAAACGAAAATTGGTTACGCACGTGTCTGGACAAGAACGATTTGGCCAAGTCGCAATGAACTCATGAAAGCATCAAATACAGGCGTCATTCGTATGTCAAATAAAACAACACATCCTTTGCTTTGGATATTGAACTTCTACTCAGATTACATGTGCCAATTTAGATTTTTAAAAAATATTAAGCTGTGGAATGTTCAAAACCTTAGACTGCCTACCATTCATAGAATTTGTTTGTTGTTGACGTAGCTATTACCTTACAGATGGAGAATCCCCTGTTCTATATATAACTACGTAGCATGCGCACTCAACAAGAATTCATTCGCATTAATAAGACTCCAAAACTAATTGGAATAGACTTAAAAAAGATAAAAAGAAAAGACAAAATAAAATTATAAAGAATTGCAATTAAAAAAGTTTAATGTTTTTTCTGAGTTTATCGTGGTATAAACTGTCAGTTGCCGACTCACACAGCTTACAAAACGCCCTTCGGGCATTATTTGCTGTGTGATTTGGCAACTGAGAGTTTATACGACAATAAACTAAAAAAAAAAAATAACGTTAGACTCTTAAATATTTAATCAAAATGCAAGATTCAAATAAATTATACTGCAATAAACTGAATATTCAGCAATCACCTAGATTCACAAAAATACGTCGATGTGGTGGAGAAGCGAATTGGACATCAGGTCTGACATTTGGGTATTTTTCTTGTACGGTTGACTGTTATCCTTGCTTGCAGTCACTGATGTGCAGGGGAAAATATCGCCAACTCTCTGTATCTGTGTGACTTGACTCCTACTTAGTTTATTATTGCTTACTGACTATGCAATGGTGGGGATACTATTAAGTAGATTCTCTTTATTCATATAATATTCAATCTTGGGCAGAAAACGACTTTATCACTTAGAATTCTCGTAGATAATGTAGACTGGAGTTAAACGGGACAGCTGTAGCTCAAGGGAGACAACTCGTCCGGTGACTGTTTCCTACATATAAGAGTTGTTTCCCTTAGATTGCGTCCTCTCTGACGACTACTTGAGGGAGCAGGGGCCAGTTTTTATGTACAAATTTAATGCTGTAATCAGTGATATAGTATAAAAAATCATAAAAAATCAAATACACAAGTGAGGTCAAAAAGGTCCATATTTTTAGATACCTATATCAAAACAAAGCATAATAATATTATCCACTTGACCAGAGAAGTCAATGGCAGTTCATAGCAGAAGTTTATGCACCCCAACCCCAAATTTATACCTGCAATTTTCATGTCCGAAGGTCATTTTTGACACCATGTGATGCTCACAGTGCAAACACAAGGTCTTTTCCTAGATGACATTTCTGCAAAACAATGTGTACTAAACAGGCTGATGCAACTGAAAATAGTTGTCATCCAAGCAGTTTTTGAGATATTCTACTTGCCCCAAACCCATGTGTTTACGGCTATGGGAGGCTAGCTCTTCTTCCTAGCCAACTATTGGTATTTCACTATCAACATACTGCAGAGTAACTATGGAAGGTGTACATGCCTGACATCAGTTTCAAGAACAACACAAGCCTGAAACATCTAGTTCACAAATATACCCATATCTTTAATTAGTAAACAATAAAAGCTAGAAAGTCACACCATAGCCTTAAGTTAAGAAATTTGCCAGGGGCCAATTTACGAAACTGTACCCTGCCACCTGAAGTTGAGTGTGGTATCGGGAGGAAGATTATGTTCGCCCGACAAACGCATGTAAGTTCATCAGATCGAGAGTTCAGTCTGAGAAAGTGTGATATTTCAAGATAATACATGTATTCAATGATCACATATACATTTATTGAATTAAATAGGTATGAATGAGGAGATAATTATTTTCATCCAATGATCACACAATCTTTACTAGTAAAAGCGTAGTATGTGAAGAAAAAATGGGCTCATTCAATGACCACGCACAATTAATATTAGCAAAAGTGTGGTATATGAACGGAAATTGGACTCATTCAATGACCACTCACGATTAATAAGAATGGGGTGATATGTGGTGAGAAAACGTCACCAATAATGACTCAAACGAAGTTCTCTAACTGCATTGTATCCCGACGTCAATGCAAACTCTTTTATATTTATGCAACTGGGATTTGCAAACAAATCTTCTCAAAGAACAAGAACTAAATATCATGAATATAAATATCTCAAACTCATGCATTATGAAATATTATAAGTGAAGAAATTTTTATTTTAGAATAATACAAGAAATTGAAGTTCTATTTTAAGTACTGAAATTACAGATTAGCTACATGTATCTTAAAATTCTTTAACTAACAAAATTGTTAATGCGATAAAATGAATTGCAAAATTAATACTTAGTAAATTATAGAAGTAACTAAAAACAAATTAAAGTAGAAACCCATGTCTTGCTATATTGACTCTTAAACCTGGCTGTTATATGCTACTATACACACCCAATGAATAAAGGCTTTCGATGGTCTCTTGACTCCTTGTTTGTGCACCGGCGTTCTGGCTCCCGATTCGAACTTTCCCGGGCCTTAAATACCGTATAGTTGGAAGTTTGCTGGAAAACCGTTGAAAGTTGAAAGACTGTTGGAAAAATGTTGGAGAAGTTGGAAAATTGTTGGAAAATCCTAATTCGTCTCGAGACTATAAATCTATGCATAATTAGTTATTATTTCCAACTAAAAAGATATACTTGTTGAAATTATCATAAGGGGAAAGTACTTTATTGAAATTTATCCCAAATCCATTTCTGAACCGCAGTTTGGTAACTCATATCGCCCTCTCCGCGGGTATACTATACTGGACCTATCTTGCGCATGCTCAGTGAACTATCAACAGTAACGAAAGCGACCTACGAAGGTTACACTCAGTGATGAATCAAACGAAGCCCAGTATTTTCTATAAGGATCGATGACATTTATTAAATATCATCTCCGGTAATCAAATATGATCTCCGCAATTGTCCCCAATCTATAAAATTTCTCTTTATCATGTCAAATTTACAAATGTGTCGTTCGAATCGTTAGTAGGTCAGATTCACATGTACACATTGTATGTACTGTAATCAGCTGATAGTTCCAGCAATTATTACATTTTTAACTGTAACTAATTTTCTTCTTATTTGAAAAATGCACATGCTGAAAAACAAAGATAAGTTATGTAATGCAGTAATTCTGGTGGTCTTAAATGTCGTTGCTTATAGTGTTTCACAAACTTTGATCAATTACTGTAAAGACTAGAAACATCCGACTGTTACAAATACGTCTCTTGATTTTTGTCATCTAGAATTTGGTTTGCCTTTATCTGCATTGATTGCTAGATTGATAACATTCAGACAGACGTATTAATTTCAAAAGACAACAAAATATTAAAAATCTAAAAATACCGCCAAAATGCTGAGGAAGCAAATGTGTACTGGTTGCTTTGTTGTTGATCTCTTTGTGTCTTCGACAATAATTGTTACAGTATTTACCATTACAGGAGTAGCTGTTTCCCATGTAATTAAGCCTCACGTGTAAAATAAACGATTTCTCGGATTTTCTTATGCTGACAAGAAAAAGTGACCCTGCAATAAAGATCGAATTACTATGATAAAGCTAGTTTTGTTATATACCTAGCAATTTTCAGATAAATTGATAAAATCCCAAAATGTTAACTGAAAATAAAATTTCGTAACATTTCTACCATTCTGATATGAACTTCTTAAGTCATAAACCGAATTTCATTGCGTTGATATGCGCATGAATATCAATTTTATGAATGAACAGTGTGCAGCAAAGGTCACTCATTTTCAGTACGATCACTGTTAATAACACGAGTTCTTCGAGGAAGAGGACACCAGACCCACATATGTGATTTACAGATATTCTTCAGTTGTCAAATTTTGCATCTGGGAAGATTTCACCAGCTGAATAACTATGAAGGTTTTTATCCGAGGCCCGGCTGATAACGTCTGAAATGTTTATGGCGGGACAATGGGAAAAATTCCGGTGAGGACTTGGCATGGGAATGACAGCATTATTTTGACAGTTATTAGAATTTACAGCGGAATTAAACAAATTGCAAGAACTTGATTGTACACATCTGCTGAGGAGAATGCTACTCATTTCCATTCGTATGTCAGGCATCGTTTTCCTACTTTTTGGAATTGACTGGCTCGTTCTTGAGCAGAAAATTGATAGGTATATAATAAATAGCATAGATTTTACCTACAGTTTAATCTCGAGTACAGTATTTTTTAAAAACTCTGGTATGTAACATTTAAATCTGCTCTCACATTTACATATGCATGATTTTTTGAAGTTGTTTAAAACGTCCAACAACAAACATGGATTCTAGAGCAATTTTAGAATGAATTATTCCATTTACACACAAACAGTTCACATTCGACTGCTTGACTGCACATGGACTTTAACCGGATAAAATTCTTAGCACTGTAAAGGCGAAAGGACAATCAGAATTGTATTGATGAATGGTTGGGTGGTGGGGGGAGGGTGGCTTAAAAATAACATAGCTTGTAGACAAAAGTATACTGAAACCCTAAAACATCATCAACACATTTTATCATTCAAACATTAAAATGTGCCCCTACGGCCACCAATATGCTTTTTAACAAACACTATAGAGGTTTTCAATTGGACCACCATTTACCATGGATATTAGGAAAATATTTTTATTTAAAAAAACACTAGACAGTTTTACGCACATTATACACATATACGACCAGAATTTCTATTTGCTAATTGATATTTGATTATCAAACTGTTAAATACATCCAGTAAAATAAACTGATTTGAAGCGTCAGCCCACATTTCTAATAATCTGGTTATGTCAGAAGTTGATGGATCAGATCTAACATGCTGAATTCAAATTTTCCAGTTCAACCAAATATATTCCACACCAGACGTTTAAATTTCGTAGCTTTGAGTTTCTTTTCCTCCCCTAAGATTTTGAATCCTGACTATATTCCTATTAGTAAGGAACACGGGGGATTTCTTTTATTTCATTTTTATGTGGCTTCATCAAATATATAAGTATAACCATCTATCATCAGTTTATCTTACTTGAAATTCCCTGTCTTCCCCACATCAATTGCCTTTTTCAAAGCAGGATACAAATTGGTCCTTGTTCGCCGCAATCAAAGAGGAAAATCTTCCGCAACGCGAACATATTTGTCCGTGTTGACCGATTCATTGGACGCAACATTCTCGTCGGTTATCACGGTTATCTGCAGATACATGATTGTTTGTTCATTTCCCTCTCTTTTAAGATTTTCTCTTTGTCATTGTAAAATAGTAAACTTGATAATGGCTGGTCGAGATTTCACGGTTGATTTTGCCAGTGTGCTTGTTCTACGTTAATCTATTCTCCATACAACCCAAGTAATTGGTCATATAATGCGTAATCGTCTGTTCGGTATCCTCCCATTTCTCACTAAGTTTTTTCAGAAGTACATAAAACACAAGGTTGTCATGTTTCGATTGTACCTATTGGTGCTTTAGATTTTCCTCGTTTTTCTGTCGCCGAATTTCTAACTTGTTTACTGGTTTACTGTTGCTATAAGTTGATCTACTTTGCCGTTTACCACCTGATTCTGATCTGCAAGACATTCACCCTTCGGGGGCCCCGAGTGACCGAGTGGTCTAAAGCGCTCTCTGTTACAGATCACTGCCATCTCACCTCTGTCTGCATGGGTTCGAGTCTCGGATTCGGCCAATGTGGGTATGTGAGAAAGCTTGCCAGTAGCTTCTCGTGGGTCGGTGGTTCTTTTCGGGGTTTTCCCGGGTTCTTCCTCCACCATTAATACTGGCCGTCATGTGTAGGCGGCTATCGTGTGCTGAACAAATGGCATTAATCACTAGAGCAACAACATCACCTTTCGTCCTCAACTTGTCCGGCAAGTTTTCAAAGCGTCGGAACCGTTTGCTCAGCTTTCGTTTGCTCAGCTGTTCTCGCACTTCTTCTTTCAAGCATTGAAGTTTTTAAACTAATATCAGTCATTGTTTCGCATGCATCATTCATATAACCAGAACTTGCTTCTACTCCGCAAAAGATGATCTGAGGACGTGTACTCCACTGGATTAATACCGATACAGTGGCCTTTGTTTGAGACTGAGTCGCGGAGAACTCTGCTGGGAGTTATGCAACCACTGGGTCAATACCGATATACCGGGCTGGATGTGAAACTTGGTTGCTGACTCTGCTGGGAATTAAACATCTACACTGGCAAGGTCCTCTGGGAGATTTTACATTCTGTGTGCGTTGGCGCTCTGATATTATCCATAACCGTTTGGGCTTCTTGACCCAGCTACAAGTTGGATAGTTACTTTGGGAGGTGGGGGTATCTACCTATGGGATCAGGGCCTGGGTCAACTTCAACAAGATACACAAACAGCAGGAAAGAAAGAAGACAGGTAAACACCACTGACATTCAGCCAATTTCCATCTCGGAAATCAATAGTGAGTTGCCTGATTTTTCCTGTTGGGAGAAACACGAAAATTCGATATCGCCACTGTTCAGTTATATGCTTATATGCCCGTGTCCCCAAATAAAACAATCAAGAAAATATCATTACACGTCAATATTGAAGTATTGTTAAGAAATTTTATACCTGCAGAAACTCAACTTTCACTACTTAATTAAAATACTTCCAAATTGTTGAATTAGCTGGAAAAGCTATTTTCACTGCTCCATTCAGAAAACAGATTAAGTTATATCTACGATGGTGTGTGTGTGTGTGTGTGTGTGTGTGGAATTTTAACGTAGCTTTAACAATATTTCAGACATATTGCTACGATGTATGCAGTGTGGCAGTTTATAGTGATGTCTAGCACCATAGCATCATGTCCCACCTAGTCACATTATCCTGACACCAGGCCGGCCAGTCCTAACACTAAATCTTAATGCTGAGCACCTAACGAGGCAGTTGTAAGCACCATATTTATAAGTCTTTGGTATGACCTGGCCGGGGTTCGAACCCGCGACATCCCGCATCTGAGGCGAATGCTCTAAACACTTAGGCCACCGAAGCGGTCTATAACAACGATGGCAAATTTGAATTATCTTTACGTTAAATATCACCGATTCTTCAGACTTTCTTTTCTGCATGATGACTCGTGTGACCAGCCTCTACTTGATAAAACAACTTCTATTTATAGTTTAAGGTATTTATTCATTTACTTATTTATTCATAATGTGGATGGTGATATTACCATGCAAGTGTATTTTAACTGACAAATTAGAATAATCAACAAACGATACAGCTCAGTTAAATTTTATCTGCAATATTTCTGTGTTATGTTGATTCTGAGAGTCAACATTCATCAGTAGAAAAGTCTTGATAAATACTGCAATACACTAATGATGACGTAACGCCATTGTGAAGGTGCACTCGGAGCAACAACGAAACTACGGTCGAGATTAACGTCAAACTCAGAATTGCTGCAAATGGGTTGAAACCAGAACACGTACACAGATTCGTCTATATATATAATATAAAGACATCCTTTCAAATGCTGAAACTCAAGATTCGCTGTAAATGGGTGCAAAGTGTAAGAAATCCGTAAAAGGTAAATCTGCAAAACCATCGAAAACTGTTTCTCGCGCTGTACTGGGTATACTAATGTATAGATATTGTCTTGACTTCCATGCATTTGTTAAATGTTCAGGTCAAAATGCCAAGCAGACGATAGCTTAGCCTGTATTCTAAGAACTTATTTCTTTTCTATTTTCTTTCCTTTTTATTTTAAAAAATCTCTAACTTAAGCACAAGGCTTCTTATATTAACATAGATTAATCTGTTTCGTTTTAATTAGTAACCGCGTTAAGAGAGCACTGAGAATTAAACGATTTTTATTAAATTAGGTCAAAATATAAATCGTAAAAATGTTTGCACTATGAACTTGTGTTCGAGTTTGTGCTGCCGCAAAATTTTCAACATCGCTGAGCCAGCGTCAAGCCAATACTGACATCAGACTGTCTGTGCGATGCATCAATCCACGTTTACGATGTACCTGTAATATCTCTTTCATTGACACGAATATTTGCCACCAGAGGCCAAAGTAAAATAATTAATGTGAAAGGAGCAGTCATTTAATAAAGAAAAAGAGGCAGCACAAATGCAACACACACTGCATAGTAATCAAACCTCAGCCTCCCCGCCAAAGTTGACATACTAAAGCTGTAGTTTTGTCTTTTATGTGTCTGACATCTCCATTTCAATCAGATTTCAATTTACTTCTGAGGCATACATCCTGTGCTGAGTCAGAATGAGTTCGGAGGTGGAAAATACCGAATTATAAGGGAGAAATTGACATCCAATAAGGCTAAGGTCTCTGTACGTAACAACGGCAACTGGAATAGATGAAACGGGATTCAAGAAATACAAGGCTAGTCAATCGCCTTGGCCCGTATTCTGACCTAGATTCAATTTTAGGGCCATTGTATTTGTTGCTTTTCTTTTTAACGGCTTTTCAATCCTTCGTTATCATTATGGTAAAATTATCCAGTGCAGAAAAAGAAGAGAATTCAAAGTAATATCGGTTGCTAATTTGGCTTAGCGACGGGTTTGTAATACAAGAGTCGCGGGTTCAATACACGCCCAGGGCTGCTCTGGTCGGCTGTCTGGGCGTGCCGCTGGGAAAGGCACGTAGTTCCCATTACTTCGGTATGATATTTACGTTTTCGGTGACACCAAATATCAATCATCGCGAGACTTTAGTGAAGCAATTTGTAATTCGCCATGTGTATAATATTGTCGCAACAATGTCGAAATTTTTTCAGTCTCACAAAACGGATGTCTTCGCGTGAAATCTTAGTGCGATTAGCATATGAATTATTACCGTTTATGAAGAAAGAAAAGAAAACAAACACAAGTCTTGAAAAGAAATTTTTGGTTCGTGGAGCCTTTGTTTTTTTACATCGATCTACATTTTGTTTCACAAAAGCAAGACAACTGGAATTTTCAAAGAAATACGAGATAGTTTGAACAAATATTTCGTTTTGTTTGAATATCAACTTACAGAACTGTAATCATAAAGTATCATTGCATGTTATTTGTTATTTGTTATTTTTATTGTTATTATTACTGTTGCTGAGTGAAACATTGTCTGATAGAGCAATTAAACTGGCGCCATTAGACAAGTGCTTATTCGGACCATATTATTATTATTTTTGTAACTGACTGGGGGGGGTGTGCTGACATGTAATTATAGAAATAACTTGGAAACTGCCTAAATTTATTATCTCTTTACTTTCTATTGTGTATAATAATCATAAGATAGTTAATTAGAAATGAAAACAAAACATGAATATGCGATTATTTGCAGTACATGCAGAGACCATTGTATGACGACCTTCATAACCCCAAACCAATAATTCAACAAGAAGGTGATTGTCTAGGTATGTTATAAGAAAACCTACAATCCTTAGTATGGTGGAAGAAGGCATTAATTTTGGCACAACATTAATTTTGCATTAATCAGGGAGCAATAGCATTGATCTGAATTGAATTCAGTTGAAATGACTCAGATTACGTACTAGAGATGTCATGTCAGTTTCTTTATTAATAATAATCTATAATTAAAAGTCTTTGACTTGTCCTGCTGCGTTTTTGTTTTTTTTTTTTTTTTTTTTTGTTTGTTTATAACATATTACCTATTTGTTCATGTGATAGTATAGTTAATTTCTCAAAGCAGCTTCCATAGGACAAAGTAGTATTTTGGTGGAGATGAACGATATAACTATTGTCAGCTATCAGCGGACCTTGAAATGTCACTCTTCGGAATATAGATACTCTACAACTAGCGACCCGAACTGGAGGATATACTTCAATTTAATTAACACCACTTGTCCGTTTGCTGTCATGCATATTTAACTGTGTCCTGAACTTTTATCAATGATTGTAAGTTATAAACAGAATGTTTACATAGCATTTGAGTTCGGAATATTTTTTACAATTAGATTGGAATTTTCAGTTGGAAGGATTGACAGATACGTCAAGTGAAAATGCTTATAAATAGGTATTTGAGAAAAAAATAACTCATTCCTGCTGCAGGTCAGTCTGTGGGAATCGAATTTGATCAAAATATAGTTGTATTCAGATATAATTAGAGAGGAATCATTTATTTAAAATATTCATTGGAACTGAAGTGGATATTCACTTTTGGATTTATAACACTACTTTTGTTATTGTGAACTCAGTCAGTGTCATTCTGGATTGCATCACTGTTACATCAGGACATTCAAGACTATTGGAATTGATTCGGAACATTTCTATATTTTTGGACTTGTGATAGGACATTTAGGATTATGTGGGATTTAATTCACTTTACTGTTTCTAATTTTAACTTTGTATTGTAGAGTTAAATTGCTTGTTGATTTTACATTAATTTTTGTTGGTTTCACTTTCTTTCTGTTGCATATTTAAGACCTAGAGTTGTAACATTTCACTCAAATAGTAGCAAATAATTAACATTTTATATCATCTATTGTCTAGCAAATGTGAAAGCCTTTTAAGTCGTAAACAAGGTCCCTAGGCATGGGTTGAAGTACCAGTAAACACAACATTGACAACATATTCAGTGAAAATCAGTCTACAACCTGCTGTTTTATTAGCTGAAATAAGTGTGCTTACTTTCAATATTATAGTTCGTGATTGACGATATCTTTCCTTTTTTTGTAACGAAATGCAAAAGTCTCCATGTTCGCTCCAATAGACCAATGATTCGTGAGTGAAGGTAAAATGTCAAAGGCACGAGAGAGAGGGTGGCTTTATTTATTTATTTATTTATTTATTTATTTCCTTATTTAAGGCGGTCCGTTGAAAGAGAGGGATACAGTTACACAGGTTAAGCGTCCCTCTGAGCAACTCAAGCGCCAAACTGATGAAGGAGTACTCGAAGCAAGTTGATCAAGTGAATAGTATGGAATGTCTCTGGAAGACATAACAAATCAAATCAGCAGGCCTCAACCCAACAAAAGGAAACAATAGAGAGGACATCATCGCCTGGGAAATCATGCAGCGCCTTTTCATGGAATCCATGCTGGGGCTGAGTGCGAGTAATGAGAAATGCAGTAGGCAATTCTGGTCAAAGGATGATACGGCACTAAGGATAGAAAAGGTGGGATATAAAGAGTGTCGAGGATTCAAAGCACCGGATCTAAACTCTTTATCAAAGCCAAATAAAGAGGAAAGTGACTTCATAAATTGGCGAAACCTTGAATGCGATTCGCCTAACATGTTACCAACAATAATAACTGTGAAGGATATCGAAAGCCACCTGGCGCAAAAGAAGAAGCAATGTTTACCCCCCCAAAAGCAGAAAATCGATAAAGGAACAAATTTTGAAGTTGTGGAGGACGTGTATTTTTATGATACAGAAAATCTTGACGAGGACACACAATTTGGTGAGTTTGAAAGTAAGACAGACATGGTGGGTTCTGTAACTGGAAGCTCATGGAAAGACGATGGGCTTCTCACACAAATATTTCAATTTCTATCAGAGACAGAGGGCGTATTCCCACGACAAAGTTCAAATAATGCCATACCCGTGCCAGTTCAGGATGAAGATAGCGAAACATTCAATAGATTGTCCGTAAACGACCGCCATGAGGAACGGAATATGCCAATTTCGCCTATCTCCAACTTGGCAATCTCGTGTTGTATCGAGGACATTTTAAAAAATAAGAGATGTCTCTTGGATTCCAACGTTAGAGCTCATTATAAAGTGATGCAGCGACGACTTAGATGTGGTAGCCGTCTGGAAACACAGCGCAAAGAAATGAAAAGAAGAGAAAACAATTCCCAGCTTAGAAACAGCATCACAAAGAAGTACAATACACTTTTAGAGGAGTATCTCAACTTATGTCATCAGGAATCCGTTATCCTTGATCAGATCGCTTCAATACAAGCAGAGATTGACGTAATGCAAAAGAACTGTCATAAACAGGCAGTAGTTATGAAATCTGTTCTACTTGAACCAGGCTCACCACAATATTCCTCGCTCAAAGTGGATAACAAGAGAGCAAATGAAAAAGACCAAAGAAAACAGGGTCTGCTCTTCCCGCCTCTGCCGCCTCCCAAACCACTAATGATGTCAATGTGTAAAAGCAAGTCCAACAAAAGCCTGAGTAAGAGGGGTGTCAAGGTTAGCATGAGGCAAAAGTTTGAACTATCAAATCGAGTAAAACCAGCAACGTTTGATAACATGCCACCGACTTGCACATTTTATTCTTTTTATCCCATGCTGGAGCCTCCGAGACAGCACAAACGGCCTACTCCGGCCATACGATGTGACAGCGAGGAAAAAATAAAACACAGACTTCAAAAATTCCAGGGATTGTTGGAGCCAGAGTACAATATAAGACCACAGAGAGATAACACTAGCATTATAACGACATTCATGAATATATAATGCTTTAATATGTAAACATTGTGTACTAATTTATACTAATTGTGTAACCGCCCCGCCCCCACCCGCCAAATTCTAAATGTTATAAATATTAGACCATGTTTAAGAGTATTTCACAACCCATTTTCTTCTTTTTTTTTTTGTTCGTTATATTTGTTGAAAAGTCCCTCAAAATTATTTTACGCAGGAGTTGAATTCAGTCAACCTGAATTATGATATTTCAGTTTCATTGACGGGTGTGAGATGATTTATGCTGGAGAAAACGCTATATTGTTCAATAAGGTTGCGCAATTTCAAAATATATGCGAAAATATGATATGAATCATATATTACTAGCAAGTTTATCTTTATGTGAATACAATTCTGATTTCCTAAAGAACATCAGTACTATAACGATCAACGTTGCTACCTGAACACAACATATTGTCTTATTAATACCATGTTGGAAAATATATTATTGAAATAAATTGTTAGAACAAGAAAAGATGAATCCATATTTGCATGGCCTAGCAAATAGAACTGGTCTCATGGACTAACAGACATTAGCGATATTCTCCTCAAATAGAGAGTGTATCTTGTGTTTAACACGCTCACAAAATACTGTAAATTTCATCTCGCACACACACACACACACACACACACACACACACACACACACACACACAGAGCCTGTGCAAATAAAATCAAAACACGTAAAGGAAAATCAAGACATAATCTTAAATAATTTACATTCAAGTTGACAGAAATTATGTTAAATCCCGATTTTCTTTCCTCAGCGGCATATTTATTTGAAATATATACTGTGTGTAACTTGTAATCAGCAACACGTGATGGGGCATAGCTGAATCACAATCCTTTTTATTTTAGCGATTTCCTCTTCAATGTTCTAAATCAATCAAGCAACTCAATATTTTGTATGCCAGTTTCCGTGTTCATTTCAGCTTTTAATGTATCTGTGTTTTCGTTGATTTCAAATTTAACTGTATCAGTTTTAGAATTTAATATGAGAATCATGCATTGGTATTATAAAGTTTTGTTCCAAATCATTTAAATATTTTCTCAGTCGCTTCATATTTTATCTACTTCATCCATATATGTTGTAAACTTTTGTTCCAAACCATTTAAATATTTTCTCGTTCTTTTCACTCTTTCATCCATTTCATCAATACTACTACATTGCACAACAACGATACTTTTAACGACTTTTCTAGCAACATATTCTTCTGCATCTATTTTAGATCCTTCAATCACAGCCTGTAATTTGTTGTGAAACTCGGGTGACCGTAACATCTATTGTCGTTCTGATTTCATCACTCATCTATGTAATAAATAAATCGTAATTTGTTTTCTTATACTAAAGTGTGCTTTCATTCACATTCCTTTCTTTTTTTACAGTCCTCAATCTTTTTAGCTAAATCTATTAAATATATTTTTCTGCAGCTCTGACATGTTGTTTGTCATAGCTGTTATTTTGTTGTTCGTGCCATCTCGAATCCATTTGTGCGCCACGTATGAATGTTATTAAAGTAGTCACTAACGGAATATGTCGAATGTATCAGATCACTACGTTTGGCGCACTCCCGAAAATAACGGAATTACGAAATACTTCATTGACTGAATTAAGGGGTGGCACCTCTTAATTATAAACTTAATAATTGAACGTCGTGTAAACCTAACATCTCGCTTATTTCAATGAACGGTTTATGTCAGATAACTTTATTTAAAAGTCTTCGTGATTACATCAGCACCTACCTTTAACTAGTATAAAATCCCATAAACCAGCTTGTATCTGATGTAGCTTGAATCAAATTAATATTTTTATGTTATTTCTTTTCATTTTTTTCTGTGCATACGATGTAGTCGTGTTATCACTTACTCATGTGTGCCGTTTGTTGTTTAATTGTAATGCTTTGAGATGTACTTTATTTTTGTCCATCTGGTTTTGTGATTCACAAGATTGTTCATGTTTAAACTCCTTCAATACTGTGCTGTCGTTTCCAAAGCTGCTACATTCAAGAAAATAATTATCTTTTGAAAATTCAAAGCTTTGTTGCTTCCTAATGCTGCTATCTCTGTATTGTCCTTCAGTCGTCTCCAGAAGAGGCATATCTTTGACACAACTTTTAACAGAATGGCATTTTCTGTTGGTTCCCATCCTTTAATGTTTTCCTGTTTGCAAACTACTGGATCAACTAATATGATCTCCCCGATTTTTCAAATTTCCTTGGTAAATTTAGAAATGTATGCTTTTGCGAATAGTGTTACATTTTAAATTGTTTCACCAATTTTGAATTCAGAAGTTTCAAATGTATCAGGTGTTAAATAAACAAATAGATTGATCCATACTTTTCATGTTTTCTTCCGAGTTTGTTTCAACTGGAGTCTTGTCCATTGATGTGTGATGGATAATATTGTATCTATAAATTAACTTTAGCAAAATGTCAACCCATTTTCTGGTTTTCCCTATCTTGAGTAAAATACTTTCAGATTCTGTTCTTTAGTGTTCCGTTCAGTTATTATACTAAAGATGCTATTTTCCCCCAAGTAACCTTAAATGTTTTCAGTGTTTTCCATTTCCAGCAAATCCCACTCTTTTCCCTCAACAAACTGAAAGCATCGTGTATGTCATCTCCATTTTATATTCTTACTTTCTCAACCTAAGAGTATTTTGAGAAGTTATCTCTGTCAAAATGTAATTATATCCATAATTGTATTTTTTTTAAATATGGTTGCATATCATCATCATCTGCATGCCACTAATCACATGACCAACATAGACCCGTCTGTAAAGATATCTTTATCAAGCTTGCTTTTATAATGTGAAAGTAAGAGTTATCCTTTTTTCCATTGAGAATATTTTATTTCATTTTCTCCCATTTAATGTTTTGTCCCATGAATTATATTTATGTAAGCAATTGTATTTTCTGGATCACAGTAAGGATGTAAAATGTTGTTCTTTGCCTTGCTCTGAAAAGTCTATGTTGTCAGTCATTTAAAATGGTATAAAAACATCCCAAAAATATACTTCACAAATTGTCTTTAAGCATTTTCAACATGCGAACAGGAAGACCGTCTTGGACATTTACATTATGTTCAACCATTTGCAACATTTTTAAAACGTTTCAAATGCATGAATACTTTCAGATTTATATCAAACTAAGCCATTGTTTTTTGTTGTTTTTTTTTTTGTTTCAAAATATCTAATTCATATACTGAAACACTAGGAGAAGGTGTTGTTTTTAACTCTGTTTATTTTCCATATGTTCTGTCTCTCTTTTGTTGAATTGTTGTAGATCAGTTCCATAAAGTTTACATGATCTTCAATTGATACTGTAAATGTACCTTCAAATTCTATTGTTTTAACCACCTTGCTATCAGAGCCATCAACCATTGTCCAATCAAGTAAACAAAGCATTGTCAGACTTACAGTCCCTTTCCATGAAATTTTAAATCTTGCAGACTGAAAGCCAGAAACACAAATGCAAAAAAAATCACACAAGATGGTGGCTTTTAAAAATGGGCAAATCATTCTGAAATAAATCAGAAATAAAGAAATTTCACTGATTGTCCAGTTATATTCACCTGGCAAATATGATTGCAGTTATTTTTTTCAAATTAGTTACAATGATTTCTCAGACACAGAATTTTCTTGAAATTCAAATAAAAAATAACTGATTAACCTATTTGTAAATGCTATACGTTTACAGCAATGCCATCAAACTGATGAACAGTTATGGGTGCTTTTCTTAAATATTAACATATAGAGAGTGGTATATGAGAACATGATAAAAATTGCAAGTTTTTGAAAATAAATTTGGTGGTAGGATATTTAGAAAAGGCAGTTTCTAGAATAGGGTGGTGTGGTATGTGTGTGTGTTTGAATTTTTATTTTGTGTTACCAGTTATATATACGAGAGTACAAGGATGTTGCTTCAGAACAACTCTTGTACGAGCAGTGCAACCAGAATAGTACCAGATTTTACCAGACTGCAAAAACACTACTGTATTTAACAGTATCCAAAGAGCTGATAAAAAATATTGCATGAATTCAACTTAGATGTAACAATCTCAGTGTCAAAGTTACAATCTCAGTGTCAATGTAACAACCTCAGTGTCAATGTAACAACCTCAGTGTCAATAGATAATCTGTGTACATGTATTTGTTTAATAGTCTGGATGGTATATGAGAATACTAATGTTGATTTATTGCTTTAAAATTTCAAAAAATGTTGTCCTGCAATATTCTAGAAAGAAAATAAAGCTTTACAGATTGAAGATAAGCATCATCAAGATCACAAAATGCCCAGTCATTCACTACATAATAAAATACCTCCAAGTCATTCACTAAATAATAAAATGTCCTAAGTCATTCACCACATAATACAATGCCCCCAGTCATTCACTACATAATAAAATGCCCTAAATCATTCACAACATAATAAAATACCCCTAATTATTCACAACATAATAAAATACCCCTAATCATTCACAACATAATAAAATACCCCTAATCAGTCACAACTTAATAAAATACCCCATATCATTCACAACATAATAAAATACCTCAAGTCATTTACTACATAATAAAATACCCCAATTCATTCACTACATAATAAAATACCCCAAGTCATTTACTACATAATAAAATACCCCAATTCATTCACTACATAATAAAATACCCCAAGTCATTCACTACATAATAAAATGCTCTAAATTATTAACAACATAATAAAATACCCCTAATCATTTACAACATAATAAAATACCCCTAATTATTCACAACATAATAAAATACCCCAAGTCATTCACAACATAATAAAATGCCCCTAATCATTCACTACACAATAACATGCCCCCACTTCATTCACTAAATAATAAAATGCCCCAAGTCATTCACTACATAATAAAATTCCCCAAATCATTCACTACACAATAACATGCCCCCAATTCATTCACTAAGAAATAAAATGTCCCAATTCATTCACTAAATAATTAAATGTCAATTCATTCACTAAATAATAAATTGTCCCAATTCTTTCACTAAATAATAAAATGTCCCAATTCATTCACTAAATAATAAAATGCCCTAAATTATTAACAACATAATAAAATGCTCCCAAGTGATTTACTACATAACAAAATGCCCCAACTCATTCACTACACAATAATATGCCCCCAAGTCATTCACTACATAATTAAACAGCCCAAGTCATTAACTATATAATTAAATGCTCTAAATTATTCACTACATAACAAAATGCCCCAAGTCATTCACTACATAATAAAAAATACATGGACCTCCAATTTATTCACTATATAATTGGATACCGTAAGTCATTTACTATATTTTTTGTTCAGAATAAAAACACTTATTTTGTTTTCTGAAATAAAAATGCTATATAGGAGGCAGAGCATTGTTTTAGCACAAGGACAAGTGCAATGGATCTGCTGTCAACTTTATGCACAAGGACAATAAACACAATCTCAATTGGTACAAAGTAATGAAATCAACAAATCTGAGATTGTTTTAAAAATATTTTAAATGGCTTAGAGGGTGCAGCTAATACTATATTAAACAGAATGGAAATACCATTATCCCTCAGAATAAATGAAACCTTAATGATAAATATTCAATGCCCTTTCTTATATTTGTCTCACAAAAGAGAACCAATTAAAGAATTCAAAACATATACAGTTATCTTTGATGTTCATTTTTTACTGAAATAATTCTGCATCATGTGAGCTCCCTGCAAGTTCAGGGATGTAGAACAGGCCTGATGTGCCGTCTAGCATGGAGAATGAGAAGTCTAATGGAAGCAACATATTTGTTCTGGAAAGCATCCCATTATGCAAAGATGCTGCCAAGATTCTACCTAAAGGGAACACACACACACACACACATGCATTGTCACTAAAACAAAATGAGGGAAGAAAAACAGGAAGGGGAGAAAACAACTAAAGTTCAATATTTACTTAACATTTGAAAATCTTTGTTTCCTCCTGCTCCATTTTTAAGGCTTTATTGAAATCAATTCCTCCAAAGATGCCCCCTTAGTTGTATAAGCATTAAGATGTTGATTGTTTCTGAGCTTAATCTGTTCCTTACCTGTGCATCAATATTGTTCTGTACAGAGAATTCCCTTTCAGTCTGCTGTCTGAAGGGGCATATGCAATGCTAGCTTATCCAGCTTGTTCTTTATGGTTGTTACATACAAAGTTCCACAGCTCATTGGTATTTATCTGTTGGATATCTCTGCTCCAAAATAAGATGTTCACTAACATGAACTCTGCCAAAGTTTCATGTTCTCGAATCAGTGCTTTGCTGACTATTATGCCAGATATTGACTACTATGCCTACTATGCCATATACTATTATGCCAGATACTGACAACTATGCCTAATATGCCAGATACTGACTATTATGCCAGACACTGCCTACTATGCCATATCATATTATGCCAGATACTACTATGCCAGATACTGATTACTATGCCAGATCCTATTATGCCAGATACTGATTACTATGCCAGATACTGACTACTATGCCAACTATGCCAGATACTGATGATTATGCCAGATTTCTTATCTGTTCCATAATACCTTATTAGTGTTTCAAGTCCATCAGTGCCAATGTCTGATTGGTCATACAGAGGAATCGTGATCAAATAAATACAAGTATCCTTCCTTCTTAATTTCTTTGAGATTCTTATTTATTTAATTTTTCTTAACCCTCAAAGCGCATGATAGTTTTGTAGCACAATATCCCTCAGTGTTGAATTTATGAGCAAAGTTTTGTGAAAATTAATATGGTTTAAACTAAATAATTTTATTCTGTAATCTTCTGCCTTCTTTGCATTTCAGTTAGTGTGAATCACTGAATATAAAAACCTCTTAAACGGAACAAAATTTCTGATCTGCTGATCACAAATTACATTGTACAATCCCCTGAAAATATGAAAATCTGTACAACATTCACATTAAAATCTACAACTGTTTTGTCAAAACAATTTATCTCTAACTTGTTCTTACTAAACGATATTATGCACATCTCAATGTACCTAGCAAATAAAAGGCTCTTAGTTTAATAAAGTAAAAAGTGGTATCTTTCTTTTAATTTAAGCTATGGTAGTCATTCAGTACAGATATGTAAAATAAAAACAAGGACTTTTGATATGATGTCATTTAGTATAGCAATGCCAAATAAAAACAAAGACTTTTGATATGATGTCATTTAGTATAGCAATGCCAAATATAAACAAGGACTTTTGATATGATGTCATTTAGTATAGCAATGCCAAATAAAAACAAGGACTTTTGATATGTCATTTAGTATAGCAATGCCAAATAAAAACAAGGACTTTTGATATGATGTCATTTAGTATAGCAATACCAAATAAAAATAAAGACTTTTGATATGTCATCATGTCTGAAAACTGCATAAGATTTTCAGTCTTTACTAAGGTAAGAATGTATTCACATGACCGCAAGCTGCAGAAAAAAAATTGCACTTAATTTTCTTTTTTATGTTTTTATTTCTTTTGGAGAGTGGAGTGGAAAGTCTTTAAGAATTCTATTCCAATGAAAGTCACAGTTGATAATAAAAAACATGTGATCATATTTTAACTTGTCTGGTCTTTATCTTTCACTTGTTTGCCTTTTTGGAGAGACATAAACTTACCTGGCGCTGTATAGCCAGGACTGTGCTTATGTGCCATTATACCTTTTGCAAGCATGCATCCATTCTTAAAGGATTAAATCAAACTCAACAGTTTCATTCCAATTTTGATACTCCACAGTGATTATGCAAGATAAAATCCTTGAGATCAATTAAAATTCATGTAAAATTCAATTAAAATTCAATATATCTTTACTTTTTGCAGCCATAGTGTTGGATTGTTTGGGGTTTTTTTTCATTACTGCTATCAAGCCAATACAGAAAAACATGCTTATCATGAAATATGTCTATGTGATAAGAAATAATTCTGCCAGCTGCATGCAGTTCATATTATCAAGGGTGGGCTGTATACAGTAAAACCTGTTTTGAAAGATCACAGTTATGTGAGACCAACTGTCCTGAAAGACCATATTCTCAATGCACAGATTTATTGATTATATAATGGTATGACCTGTTATGAGACCACTTCTCTTGAGAGACCATAATTTTTTGGCAGAAGGGGTGGTCTTTCAAAAGAGGTTCTACTGTATTACAAAGGCTATAATTAAAGAACTATAATAAAAAAATTTTTCTATCACCTCTTGAATTTTCTTGATATGATGTGTATTACATGTATGAGGTAGTGTTATTTCATTTCCGACAAACATTTTTTGTTCATGTGCTGCTTGCCTTGAAAATAGTATCTTTAAAAAGCGATAAAAGAATGCATTTAAATTATTCAACCCTACCATATACTTCACTGAAAGACCTATTGGTAAATTATTCAATAAATTTAAAATATATTTTTACAATTTTTATGCCATGAACCTGTACATTAAGGTTTAATGAAATAAAGGATATAAACTTGCTCCTAGAAGTCAATAATGAATATCTAAACTTACAAGTCAACTTTAAAACATTCAAATTTCACTGCAAAATTAAAGCAGTCATTAAGTTTGCATTGAAAATAAACAAATGAAAATTTTAATAAAAACAAAATGTTAGGAGTGTGGAAATTGAACTAGGTTCTCCTGTGTGTAAGGCACTCACTTTACCAGATGAGCTACTTAACCCCACTAAACCTCAGGTCTGATGGACAATTACATACAGTGTCAACTATGTAGCTTGACATCGAGGATATTCTGCTGAATTCTGCTGAATTCACTTTTACAATTAATTTTGTAGGGGTGTGAATAAAAATTGATTCAATGAAACTTTCTTAAATATATTTCAAGTTTTTCCTGACTCATTTGATATTTAGTAGTATTATAAGTCGCAATTATCTCCTGCGGATAATGACTGCACCTATGCATAATAGACATGAGTAAAAAATGTGTTAATCTTTTATAATATTCTCTTTGGAAAACTAATCTGGTATCTAATCATCTTTCTTATAGCTACAGCCTCATTTCTGTCATAAGATAGGAAATTTCAAGTTTTTTCAACAACAAATGAGAACAAAAGTTAGCAGCAGGCAATCCATCCAAATCTGCATGAGTAGCTGCAATAACAAGATTGTGTCATACACTGTTACAAGACAAAATGGGCAATAACTCTAAGAAAAGTTGTCGGAGCAATGCGAATTGTTGATATGCAAATCTCCATGTGATGACCATAAGTGTTGGTGAGTGCAGGCAGAGGGACAGATTGATGGATGGATGAAAGGCTGTAAGAATTACTAAATACTCCCACTACTATAGAAGTGGGAGTCAAATAAAGATTTTAATGAATGTCTCTTAGTCCCTTTCAAATTCCTGCTGGCCTCCCTCTTCAAAAGGTTGTGCCATGTTAATGAGGGGAAAATAAGGAAAAGAAAAAGTTGAATAAGGTTGTTTAAAACACTCATAATTTATTTGTTTAGCTATGTTTATAAGGATAATACTGCAAGGAATAAAAATAAAGAGTGATAAACAGCAGATGAATTTCTTTACACATAACGGTTCTCTGAATATGAGGTGTATATGACAAAAAGAGCAAGAAATGCTATATAGTAAAATTTTTATAATATTTTATTTTTTCAACATCAGTGCAACCCTTTTCCATGATGATATTATGAATATAAGTCTGTCCACAACAGATGCACAATCCATCACATTTTCTTCATGGAGCACGACTGTGCTCATATCTAATTTTGAGTTTGAAGTTGCTTAACTGAACATATATTATGCAATTTCCAACAAACCAGCACATTTTTAACGGTTGTGTTTTGCGAAGAATAGAAATCTTTGTTTTACCCAAAGCCATTGATAATTCAATCGAGTGAATTACAATAAATAATTTCAATGCCACATCAATAAGATAACCATGAAATCTGAAGTTAATTTCAAGGCTTACATGGCCATGTGGTAAAATGGCTGCCTTGCAATAAACTGACTCCAGTTCCAATCCAACAAGGCGTGAATATTTCTTTTTCTTAATGTGCTATTTTACTTTGAATTTGGAAGGTATATTATGTAACTGATTACATTTTCTGTTTGAATAATCACAAAACACAGAAGAACATAAACAGTAAACCATGGACATCAAGCGAGATTCAGTAATGCTACTTCAATCTGTTATTCAGACGACACACACAGTACATCTTGCTAGCCAGTACTTTTAAACATAAAAAAAAAATTTCATGCTACAATTGAATAATGGATACATTTCATCTCATGGGAGAAAATATTGAGTTTTTCACCGACTCAATGACATATATCCATTACTCACTTGTTTCAAGCAAATATCCTCTAGATAAACAAAATAACTGACACATTACCACAAACAGTCATAAAATTTAACAAAATTTATTTTTTCATAAACATGGAGGCTGCAAACAGCCATTATTCAATATAGTTCTTTGCATCATAATTTTAAATGTACACACAAAATTCATGCATTTCATAAGTCTTCAATATTTCAGCTATCATAGAAAACTTGTCCACTTATCTGTAAATATTTCAGTAACAGTCAATATAATTACGTGTTAAGATCCGATGTTTGCTTTTCTCATAATTGTCTCTGTAAAATCAATGTTACAGCATTGTTAATAAATGCATACAAGAAAAAACTGGAAAAATACACTTTCTGCACTTATTGCCAGTCAGGTTTCATAACAAATTTAATAGATTATTGCTGACACAGGTACCATTCTTCTGACTCTTATGAAGCCATACTGACAATATTCTGATAATCTTGTCTTCATACCCATTTTCTCATCTCTAAATTTTAATCGTCCTCAAAGTCATTCTCTTCCTCCTCCTCTCCATGCTGGTTTTCTACTGGAGGGTCAATAGGTCTAATATTGTTCAGTAGATCTCTCATGGCATCCATCAAAGCTCCTACCCCTTGACGCAGCCGTTGACCCCCCACAGCTCCTTCCTCCTCAGGAACTGGTACCTGAAAATAGGATGACAAATTCTATATATGGACAACACCTCAAACACACGTAAAGTCCCTCCACTGCAAGTAATCTCTATCTTCAACCAATGGATTACAGAGTCATTAATGTTCCTAGTGAGGTAAGCCCTGTATGAAAGAATTCATGCAACTGCTTGATATGAACAGTTCAAAAACTTTAAAGAGTTTCTGCTTGTCAGATTGGCTGAGGAAGAGACAAACATAAACACACAGATGGAAAAAAATTACCACTATGTCTTGTACATTTGTTAAACTTTTGCCCGTAAATGGAAAATGTCTCTGAAGGTTTCTAATCTCAATCAATTTCAATATCGGAAAAAAAATATAAGGAGTCTTTTTATGACCAATGCAAGCCTATGTGCAGCAGAAAACTTAATGCCATTCCAGTCTATATATATATATATATATATATATATATATATATATATATATATATATATATAAAAGGCATTCTCATATAACCAACACAAGCCTGTGTGCAGCCATTTTAATTTAATAAATATAAGGAGTCCTGATATGACCAACACAAACCTATGTGCAGTCATTTGAATCAAAATAAATACAAGTCCTCACAAGACCAACACAAGCCATTTCAATCTAAATATAGAGTCCTCACAAGACCAACACAAGCCTGTGTACAGCCATTTCAGTCTAAATATAGAGTCCTCACAAGACCAACACAAGACTGTGTACAGCCATTTCAATCTAAAATAGTCCTCACAAGACCAACACAAGCCTGTGTACAGCCATTTCAATCTAAAATAGAGTCCTCACAAGACCAACACAAGCCTGTGTACAGCCATTTCAATCTAAATATAGTCCTCACAAGACCAACACAAGCCTGTGTACAGCCATTTCAATCTAAATATAGTCCTCACAAGACCAACACAACTCTGTGTATAGCCATTCCAATCTAAATAGAGTCCTCACAAGACAAACATATCTGTGTACAGCCATTCCAATCTAAATAAAGAGACCTCATAATACAAACACAAGCATATGTACAGCCATTCCAATCTAAATACAGAGTCCTCACAGGATAAACACAAGTCTGTGTACAGCCATTCCGATCTAAATATAGTATCTTCACAAGACCAACACAAGCCTATGTACAGTCATTCCAATCTAATAAATACAGAGTCATCACAAGGCCAAACACTAAGGACTCCATTATTTGGTATTTTTCTCAAATGCAGCATCCAGTATAATACAGTACATAGATGGACCCTGAATCCTTTAAAGATACTTGGATGAGAAATGGTTTTAAAAAAAGAAGACACTAATTTTTTTAGGTAAAAGGTAACTTTTTTCTATGTTTCCAGTTCAGATGACCAACATGTTCCACTCTCCAATAACTGCTGACCATTTACATGTATAATTCCTATATAGTGTATATGAACAGTTATTCAAACCTTTCAGCTGCTTGATCCATCAGTGTCCATGAAGGTGGTCACATACGTTGTGCTTGGCTTCACTAAGTTTGTTTACTTGATAGTCAACAGTTCCAAAGAATGATTTCACTAAATGAGACACACTAATCAATGTTAATCTAATAAAATGACACCAGTATTAAAAAGAATGTGTGTGTGTGTGTGTGTGTGTGTGTGTGTGTGTGTGTGTGTGTGTGTGTGTGTGTGTGTGTGTGTGATTTGGATTGTTTAATGTAGCTTTAACAATTTTTCAGTCATATTGCTATGATGTCTGCAGTGTGGCAGTTTATAGTGATATCTAGCACTGAGGCATCATGCTGCTGACATGTAGCATCATGTCCCACCCAGTCACATTATCCTGACACCAGGCTGACCAGTCCTAACACTAACCTCTTAATGCTGAGCACCAAGTGAGGCTGCTGCTAGTAACATTTTTTAAGTCTCTGGTATGACTCAGCCGGAATTCGAACCAGCAACCTCCCACATCTGAGGCAGCCGCTGTAACCACTTGGGCCACCAGAGCAGTCTATTAAGTGAATAAAGCCAGCAAATGTGGTAATAACAGCAAAGTTTCAACTTCAATAGCATTGCTACAATTAATGAGTGTTCCCTTATGCTACAATTATTGAGTGTTCCTTTATGTTACAATTAGCAAGTGTTCTCTTATGTATCACCATACTGACATAGAGTTATGAGTGTGCAAAAGCTCCAATGAACCTAGGATACAATTTGAAGCATATTTGGTGGCACTTTGAATTATGATTCATGACAATATAGATTCAGTGCTGTTTAATTACTCTGCCCATCAAAATTCACAGAACAAGTCTGGGTACAAGGGGGTGGGAAGGGAAAAACAACAAGTCTGAGTAAAGGGGGTAGGAAGGGAAAAACTGAACAAGTCTAGGTAAAGGGGTGGGAGGGGAAAACTGAACAAGTCTAGGCAAAGGGGGTCGGGAGGGAAAAACAAAACAAGTCTGGGCAAAGGGGGCAGGAAGGGAAAAACAGAACAAATCTGGGCAAAGTGTTGGAAAGGGCAAAACTGAACAAGTCAGCATTATCAAATTACTAGCTTACTTGTTGAATAACACAGTTTCAAGATGTTGCACAACATAACTATTCTGGCTGTGAGGTACCATGTAGCTATGACATATATATGAATACAATTTTATTTAAATGTCCTCAGTGGTAAACAAAAACTGTGCCCAAAACAAGGATGCAAGCCTTTGATTAACATTTTTTCTGACCATGACTTTGAATGTCATGAGATGTGGTGTACAACACACCATTCAGTCATAATCTGTTTCTAGCTCAATTTTCATCAAAATAACCTCAGTATTTCAGACATTACAACCTGGACAAGGATTGAGGCCACTAATTTGCTTTTTCCATGCCATCACCTTGCCCTTTAACCTGGATACTTAATTATAATCTAGTCATCATATATATATGTGCAAAATTTTAGCAAATTCTCTCCAGAATTTGATGTGATGTGATGTGATTATGATTTTTAACGTAGCTTTAACAATTTTTCAGTCATATCGCTACGATGTCTGCAGTGTGGCAGTTTATAGTGATGTCTAGCACTGGGGCATCATGCCGCAGACATGTAGCATGATGTCCACCCAGTCACATTATCCTGACACCAGGCCGACCAGTCCTAACACTAACCTCTTAATGCTGAGCGCCAAGCGAGGCAGCTGTTAGTACCATTTTTGTAAGTCTTTGGTATGACTCGACCGGGGATCGAACCCACGACCTCCCGCATCCGAGGTGGACGCTCTAACCACTAGGCCACCGAAGCGGTCCCAGAATTTGAAATGGTAATGACCTGGACAAAAAAAATGTTAATGGACCAAGGAATACATGGCTGGAAAATGCCATATAATAATACATCCAACTAATGATAAGTGTTTAAAAACACATGAGACTAGGACAAAAATGAAGTAACTGATACGAATGCAATAAACTCATCTTGGTATTTTACAAAGAAAATATACAGTAGCAAACAAATATTGATGAAGAATGTAAACTTAGTGACAATGAAAGAGACAAATTTGTTCTACTTGTATCTCTTTAACTTACTATATTACATCTGGTTTAGTCCTGTAAACATCTGCACATTCTTCAACATGTTTTTAGGCACTTTGAGACTGTTTATGAAAAGATGTTTGTCTAAATACATTGACAGAGTATCTACTCTTATCATGTTACTTACATCAGGATTAAAATTGGGTAGCAATGATCGCAGAAACAAGCTGAGAGGATTCCCATTTAAATTAGGTCGTCTGGGTCTAAAATAATTGATAAAAACTAATTAGCACAAGATCATTCAAATATGCATTAAATATGAGACATTATAAACTTAACCAGAAATGTGTCCACATGACATGGATGTTTTAATTTGCATCATTTCTACTTGAAAACACAAATGTGTGACTGATACTTTTAACAAAGGTAAGGGGTTATAGTGCCCTAATTTAAAAATCTATAAAATGTCCCTCTCATTCTAACAAATACTGTAAGATCATTTTTTTTTTGTTGGGGGGGGGATCCTCAATTTTCATGGCTTGGTTAAAAAAGATATTTTTGTTGGTACTTAAATTCACTGTTTTGTCTGTCAAAGTCTGTATATTTGACAGTATTTAATTTTCTGAATTAACCTCTACAAGAAGCCAAAATAAAAAATATTAATGAAAATATATGCCAACAACAATGTTAACACAATACTACCACTATATAAGCACAAATAAAAAAATATGTCAAAATCAGTCACTTACATTCAACATCAAAGGGAGCCAACAGAGCCAATAACACTATGCCAATCGATTACTAAAGTACATGTTTATGATCTATTTCTTTAAACACTGTCCATATAGTTGCACCATGACCATGGCATTAACACAGTTTCACAACAGTAGGAAAATTCAACTCAGATCTCCAATGGTTTCCATAATGTCATCATTCCACATGTGAACCAGATGCAAGAACAGCTGCCCCTTGCTCAATGCAGTTACCAAGCAGTGTCAACATGTGATGTATTCAAGGCCCATTAAAGTGAAGCTCCCAACTAAACTGAAAAACAGAATCACTCTATGTATCATCAGAGAAAAGGAAGATCTGTGTACTGTATTATTGGACCTTAAAACCACATCAATCAAGCCAATTCATGTTGAATGGATAATTGTAGCTCATGCAAAAATGCGTGAAAGATCCGACCTATATATCCATAGCTTTGAGAAAGTTGGACTGGTTTAATTTAACAATTTCAGGTTTATTTACCTGACAAACATTTGCGGGTACCAGCAGAACTGATTGATTCAGTGGTTTTGTCAAAAAATCACTGATGTGCGCTTCAATACTATGCTCTAATTAGTGTCTAAACCCAGTGTTGCATTAGTAACTGTGTTTCAGGCAATAGGTCCAGTATTTTACAGTCTTGTTCACTGGGATTAGGAACGCATGGATAAAATGAACATGCTTTCATCAAGATTTAAATTTTTCACTTTCACGAAGAACTGATTTGAAAAAGTATTAAATTTAATTTTCAATTTCTAGTATCATTTATTATTCTTTCTTTCATTTTCAGTAAAACTATCATTTGAAAGGTTTATTCTTTGTCTCGTTTCTCTCTATCCTTATTTATCCCACAAAATACTGATTTAAAGCTGCAAGTGCAGATTACAGGTACCAAACACCATATAGATAAGTGTACACTGAAACAACATACAATGCTTAATAATTCTTTTTTCAAAGGGTTAAAATAAAATAAACAAATGTAAAAGTTAATATTTTACTCCTAGATTATAGAAGTGATGTTGACTTATCAATTTGCTTTGTTGACCTCACAGAATGAAACAGTTAGAAAAAGGTGGGTGGGGGTGGCTTCTTCTGCATACATTGCCAAGTTTTCATTCGGTTTTTAAATCCATGGTTCAGGGCAACACAGAAATCCATCAAATATTGGTACCAAATGAAAATTACTGACACTACAGCTGACAACTTGCAAGCACGTTTGTTTGCCTTTTAATGTGAAAGAGTTTATTGATTTATCTGATTGCCTAAACTTCTTAGCCCAAAAAGATCTGCAATGTCCCCCCCCACCGCCAACAACAACATTATCACACAGCAAAACTGTACCTCAAAAAAATGTATCTTCATGGTTTGTGATTTTTGTCTGTACTTAATTTTTAGATGGGGATGAAGGTCTAGTTGTTTCGACAGAAAGATCATTATTGACTGGGTCTTTAAATCTGTGATCTGTAATAACTACATAATCCATGAAAATAGGTAAGACATGAATAATAGTGAATTACTGTTTATACTCGCTGATAAGTTGAGTCTAACTGCAAACAGCATTGACAATGATCCACCATTTTTTTAAAAATCCACTGGCACATCAGGGTCTATTGTGTTTGTTTCTAATGATTACTCCTTATAATCTGCAGAGACCTAGATCTGCCAATACATTATGCAACTGTAAATATGTGTCTGTGCCATCTGACTCAACTTGTGAGTATACATGGTATCAGTAACATAACAATGCTACCTATCTGTTATAAGATTTTACCTGTCTGGCCGGCTGTAACCTGATACAGAGTCCAGTGGAGGTAAGGGGTCATAGCTCAGGACAGTGCTTGCAACATCCTGAAACAAAGGCAAAATCAGAAAGTGCAGTCAATACTAAAACTTATGTCAAACTTATGTTAGTGGTCACTTCCACGTAAGGTCACCTGCTTGGTCCCAACTGTTGTTTGCTACATACCTGTCCTGTACATGGTAGTTGGCTGCTGTATTAGTCAGTGATAATTATATATGGCAGTTGGCTGCTGTATTAGTCAGTGATCACTGTATATGTATCACAAAAACATAAAGTTTCTGCAAATAATTGTCAAGCTGGCATACATCCATGCATTTTCATTTCTTAAATGTTTACAGTACAATTTTCACAGTATTGATTTAAGAATGAATACAAGCAAAAGCAAAGTCTCTTATCTATTTTTGTTATACCCATAATTCCAAATATCCCTTTTAAATGTATGTCTTCTGACACCATTTGTGTAAGGATACCAAAACCTTTTTTCCAAATATTTTGTTCCTGCCTTTTAATTTTCAGATATAATTATATAAAATAAAATAATTAAAATAATTTTAATTATGAACTTTTGTTTTCAGACACTTAGTTCCACAATGATAAGACAAACAAGACAGAGTAAGAGCACTCAATATCAGAAATAGCCTTGCCAAGTTATCTGTACGATTTAAATTGTCACAAATTTTACTATTCATGATATCACTGACATTGATATAACAAATATAATTTGTAAAAAACTATATTACTCACCTGAACAGAAAAAAACAAACCCAAATTGTACATACATTTAGAAACATATGTCACTCTGTTAAAAAGACCAGTTAAAGTCAAAGCTATCATCTAAAAATAATACATGCGTTGATAATACAAAACCCAACAACAGGTTACATACAGATCATATAAACAGAAATAAGATTCAGTGGATAAGTTATTTAAAGAAATACCTAGTACAAAAAAATGATCCTTATTTCATGTTTTTTATATACTGTTATGATTTTGTAAGTACTGGAATGTAAATGAATTAGCCAATAGTCTGATATAAGTTTTAGTATCTGACCCCACCAACCAGAATCAGTTCATTGGATATAAGTTACATGATCTGACCAAACCAACCAGGATCAGTTCACTGGATATAAGTTACATGATCTGACCTCACCAACCAGAATCAGTTCACTGGATATAAGTTACATGATCTGACCACACCAACCAGGATCAGTTCACTGGATATAAGATATCTATCAGTTACTGGATATAAGGTCTGACCCCACCAACCAGGATCAGTTCACTGGATATATGTTACATGATCTGACCCCACCAACCAGGATCAGTTCACTGGATATAAGTTACATGATCTGACCCCACCAACCAGAATCAGTTCACTGGATATAAGTTACATGATCTGACCACACCAGCCAGGATCAGTTCACTGGATATAAGTTACATGATCTGACCACACCAGCCAGGATCAGTTCACTGGATATAAGTTACATGATCTGACCACACCAGCCAGGATCAGTTCACTGGATATAAGTTACATGATCTGACCACACCAACCAGGATCAGTTCACTGGATATAAGTTACATGATCTGACCCCATCAACCAGGATCAGTTCACTAGATATAAGTTACATGATCTGACCACACCAACCAGGATCAGTTCACTGGATATAAGTTACATGATCTGACCACACCAGCCAGGATCAGTTCACTGGATATAAGTTACATGATCTGACCACACCAGCCAGAATCAGTTCACTGGATATAAGTTACATGATCTGACCACACCAACCAGGATCAGTTCACTGGATATAAGTTACATGATCTGACCACACCAACCAGGATCAGTTCACTGGATATAAGTTACATGATCTGACCCCATCAACCAGGATCAGTTCACTAGATATAAGTTACATGATCTGACCACACCAACCAGGATCAGTTCACTGGATATAAGTTACATGATCTGACCCCACCAAACAGAATCAGTTCACTGGATATAAGTTACATGATCTGACCACACCAACCAGGATCAGTTCACTGGATATAAGTTACATGATCTGACCACACCAACCAGGATCAGTTCACTGGATATAAGTTTCAGTACCTGACCACACCAACTGGGATCAGTTCACTGGCTGTAAGTTTCAGTATCTGACCATACCAACTGGGATCAGTTCAATGGATATATGTTTCAGTATCTGACAGCACCAAATGGGATCAGTTCACTGGATATAAAAATAAGTATTTGATCACACAAAGACAAGTTCAATGGATATATGATTCAGTATCTGACCACACCAACTAGGATCAGTTCACTGGATCTAAGTTACATTATCCAACCACACCAACACTGGGATCAGTTCACTGGATCTAAGTTAAATTATCTGACCACACCAGCTGGGATCAGTTAATTGGATCTAAGTTACATTATCTGACCACACCAACTGGGATCAGTTAACTGGATCTAATGACCACACCAACTGGGATCAGTTAACTGGATCTAAGTTACATTATCTAACCACACCAACACTGGGATCAGTTCACTGGATCTAAGTTATATTATCTAACCACACCAACTGAGATCAGTTCACTGGATCTAAGTTAAATTATCTGACCACACCAACTGGGATCAGTTCACTGGATCTAAGTTAAATTATCTGAACACACCAACTGGGATCAGTTCACTGGATCTAAGTTACATTATCTGACCACACCAACTGAGATCAGTTCACTGGATCTAAGTTACATTATCTGACCACACCAACTGGGATCAGTTAACTGGATCTAAGTTACATTATCTGACCACACCAACTGAGATCAGTTCACTGGATCTAAGTTACATTATCTGACCACACCAACTGGGATCAGTTAACTGGATCTAAGTTACATTATCTAACCACACCAACTGGGATCAGTTCACTGGATCTAAGTTACATTATCTGACCACACCAACTGGGATCAGTTAACTGGATCTAAGTTACATTATCTAACCACACCAACTGGGATCAGTTCACTGGATCTAAGTTAAATTACCTGAACACACCAACTGGGATCAGTTCACTGGATCTAAGTTACATTATCTGACCAACCAGCTGGGATCAGTTCACTGGATCTAAGTTACATTATCTGACCACACCAACTGGGATCAGTTCACTGGATCTAAGTTAAATTACCTGAACACACCAACTGGGATCAGTTCACTGGATCTAAGTTACATTATCTGACCAACCAGCTGGGATCAGTTCACTGGATCTAAGTTACATTATCTGACCACACCAACTGGGATCAGTTCACTGGATCTAAGTTAAATTATCTGACCACACCAACTGGGATCAGTTCACTGGATCTAAGTTACATTATCTGACCACACCAGCTGGGATCAGTTCACTGGATCTAAGTTACATTATCTGACCACACCAACTGGGATCAGTTCACTGGATCTAAGTTAAATTATCTGACCACACCAACTGGGATCAGTTCACTGGATCTAAGTTAAATTATCTGACCACACCAACTGGGATCCGTTCAATGGTTTTGTTATTAATATCAAGGACAATATCAAAGACCAACCATTTACTCTCCCACATGCTAACGAAATACACTACTGCCAAAACTATCTGGAAAATTACAACAGAGTACTGTATCTATTTCATCTTGTCTTTATTTAATGACAAGTTCTTTAACCAATCACAGTTATATTTATGACAATCTTCACAGGTGGTAGATGATGGTAAAAGATTAAAACATACCAGCAGAAGAAATTAAAACATGACAGTAGATGATGGTAAGAGATTAAATCATGGCAGTAGATGATGGTAAAAAATTAAAATATGGCAGTAGATGATAGTAAGAAATTAAGACATGGTGGTAGATAATGAAAAAAGATTTAAACATGGCAGTAGATGATGGTAAAAAATTAAAACATGGCAGTAGATGATGGTAAAAGATTAAAACATGGCAGCAGATGATGGTAAGAGGTTAAATCATGGGTGTAGACCATGGTAAAAGATTAAAGCATGGCAGCAGACGATGGTGAAATATTACAACATGGCAGATTCTTTTGTTCCATACATCAGATTAAGTTTTTCAATCTGCTAACATTTTCTTTTGGACTGAAATAAACTAGTCAATACTATGTAATGTAAATTTTCATTAACCAAGGTATATATAAAGTGTCAATGAAGACAAGGTGTCAAGTCTTTTGTTAAAAATATAATATCAATAACTCATACCTTGGAAAGAGGAACCCCTACCAAAAAATTCCAAATAAAAATTATTGCGAATTAAAAATTAGCTGAGAGCTCTACGATAAAGAAATTACTCCAAAATGTGGAGATACTTTTACAAGATATAAAATGTGTTTTAAAAAAAAAACTTTACTTTTTTGGGGGAATTTTCCAAACTTTGGTTTGCCTCATTCAAAAATATGACAAGAATAGGACATTTCTTGTCTAATCTGCAATATTTTATGCTATGATTTGATAAATATGTATATTTACTATGGATTGACCGGTAGGGAAATTCTGCTGGGAACCTGGCCAGGCCTGGGTGGCTGAGCTAGGTACCTGTCCATCCCCAATATACATTAGAGATAGATGGGTACTCAGCTCAGCTACCAAAACCTAGCCTGGCTTTGCACTACTTGGTAAAAACTGACCTGGCCAAGTACCCAGCAAAATGTCCCTACCCGTACATCCCTAATATATATATTTGGTATGGTTGGGTACCCGGCTCAGCCACCCAGATATGTATACGAAGCATCTACTAAAGTGAAAATATAAGAAGAACAATATACTGGTGGGAGAGCAGTGGTGGCATCAGGAACTTCAGAGATAAGGATATGTCGGTAGATGTTTCTGGGTGTCCCCTGGTATCTGGACAGCCGTCTGAAATCGTAAACACCATTGTTTGAATAAGTTGCAAAATTAATGAAGGGTTTCCTTCAGTATCCCCAAAAGCTTTAAGTTAATACATGCATGTACAATAAAGCTTTCATAACTCAACCAATTAAATAAATGGCATTAATAAAATGTCTTGCTCAGTTGTCACTCGAACCTCAATAACCTGAATACAAAAGGAAACTAAATGTAGCCAATCTTTATCATTGGAAGGAAGAGTGGTAGAGCATGCAGATCTATACTGCTATTCTTGTAGCCATTAATAGGCTATTGGTGTGCATCAGAAGCACACGTCAATACCTGGTTTTTGGTTGGGCTGAGTGTCCATCATGTCCCACACAGTCAAAATATCTTGACACCAGGCCGACTAGTCCTAACACTAACCTCTTAATGCTGAGTGCCAAGCAAGGCAGCTGCTAGTACCATTTTTATAAGTCTCTGTGATGACTTGCCCTGGGTTCAAACCTGTGACCTCCCACATCTGAGGTAGATGATCTAACCACTTAGGCCACCGGAACAGTACACGTGTTGCATGTAAATTGGATATTAAATAAAAAGCTAAGCTGTCACTGGAAGGAGGCTTGATGCTGTATGTAATCAGGCCACTTTCAAATTTGAAATAGTTATTAGTAACGGTAACGATTAAAGCTAAGCTGTCAGTGGCAAGAGGCTTGATGCTCTATATAATCAGGCCACTTTCAAATTTGAAATAGTCATCAGTAACAGTAATACTGCATAACAATGTGGTGTCTTCTGAACAGCATTATAATACACACATACACACACACACACACAAACACAGAGTAATTTTGTACCAAAGTTTCACTTGAATACAGCCAATGATATGTAATATTTTTAACAACTACCACAAAGGACCTTAATACAGCTGATGCATGACACTATCAAGGTTGTGAAAGTGATACCAATATCTTGTCATTCACAGGCAAGATAAAAAGTTTTATTTATTCAATGAATTCAATTATAACACTAAATTACATTGGCATTCATGCAATGAATTCAGTTTCTTAACACTGAATTATGCTGGCATTCACATAATGAATTCAATTACTTAACACTGAATTATGCTGACATTCATGCAATGAATTAAATTTTATAACACTATCTTATGCTGGCACAGAAGACCTTAATACAGCTGAAGCATGACACAGTCAATTTTGTTAAAGTGACACCAATACTGAATTATACACCAAAGTAATTAAAAACTATCAACTTTTATGAACCTTGTACATGTATTTTATTACTATTACGTGTATTTCACTTGTACTGTGTGCTTTACCTTTAACTGTAATTACGGGTAGAGGTCTACCTGACTACTTTCATGTTCATCTTATTAGTAAGCTATAAATAGGTTGTTTACTAAGGTTTGAGTTCAATACCCAGCCTTGATTATGACCTTAGAAGATTTCAGAAAGATATTTATTTACAGTTTGGGGAAATTTTCCATTAAGAAATGGTTATTGCAACATAGGCAAAGTGGGGATGCATATAACTTTGAGATAAACAAGATTATTCATCCCTCCTTTAATTTCAGTCTGCAGAAGTATTTACTGTTGTATTTAGATGTTTCTTGAGAGGAATCATTTATTTAAATTATATACTGGAATTACAAAGTGCTCATTGACTGTTTGGATTAAAACAATATTTTGGAATTATTGTGAATTCATTTAAAGACATTCTGGATTATATAATTGTGATATATCAGGACTGTTAGAACATTGGCACATTCAAAACTCTTGGTAAATCAGCTCAGTCATGATTGAAATTCATTCAAGACACCACTGGAAATCATTCAGAACACTTTATACATTTAGACCTGTGATATAACTTTTAGGACTATTTGGAAATGAATTCACAATACTGCTAAGTTCCTTTTAAATTTTCACTTTGTATTCTAGGGAAATAAATTCTTTCTTGAATTTTACCAAACTTGTTGGTTTTGCATTTTGTTGTTACTTAGGTTAAGACCATATAGTCATAACAATACTGACATCTATATAGTCCAATATTCAACAAAAAAGGACTAATTGCTTTCTCACAAAAACTATTCAACAAAATTAATATAATAATTTTCTGTACATATTTTCAAGGAATCTTACTTGCTCTTATAATCTTCCAGTAATGGGTCTTTAGCATCTACCCTCTGCAGTATGGCCTTGACATTTCTTTCCAGCCAGGTCACAACCTCTGGCTCTTTCCAGCAGGACTTGCATCGTCCAATATACAGAGCTATCAGCTGCTTCAAGGCAGGCGGCTGACTGTCAATATGGGTGAATACATTTGTAACATAGCATACACTGTACATACATAAAAAAGACCTAAAAGAAATTTGGTGTCATGCATAAGGTTTAATTAAACAGCAATCAACTAACCCCTCTCCCCTTTTGTAAAAGAGAAAACTAGAGTATTTTGAACAGCACAATATATGCCTGCCCCATGTTTTTTTAGTCATCTATGTAGGTACTAGTAGGACATCCCAATATCTTACCCCAAGTGCAAGCCAACCACAAAGTTTTGGTCCAGGTCTGAGATGTTGAAATAATGTTATTGTGCAGAAACCATTTTTCTTCTTTCAGTAACAGTGACCTTGACCTTTGACTTTTTCATCCCAAAATTGACAGTCTTCTTCCTTACACCAAATGCAAGCTATTTATGAAGTTTGATAATTGTAGATTTAATTACTGGGTGGAAACAAACAAATAACAGACACATTTATAGATGGACAAACACTGAACATAAGAAATCGCTTTATGGAGTGCATTTAAAAAAGTGAATTCTGGCCCCATTTTCTATGCATTAAATGAGACCAGTTACACACTGTTCAAACTTTAAGAAATTCTATGTAAAACCATTATCATGGCATGTCATTGATTTTATAGTGGGAGACGACTCCATGATCCTGATGATCACATACTAAACCAAACCTGCCCATAAGCTGTGACTGGCTGGTTTTTTTATTGCTTCATGATGACAGATGCAGCAGGTCAGCTGCTTAGAGATGGCAGCTTGTATATTGTATGTATTCACTTATAAGTCAAGTCCAACTGCAAGCACAGATCCAAACCTAACATCACATCATGCACTGGCTAATCAGGGTCCATGTCATATGTTCAACTTATTACTCCCAACAAACTGCACAAACTCAGATATGCTGGCACATTATGCGATGGAAGATCTGGGTATGTGCATTTGCAGATGTACTCGACTAGTAAGTTAGTATACACAGTAATCTTCAATAACTTTGTAACTTTCCCTGAATTCCAAATGATTTTTCTTATTTTGTCTACACACAAAATATGATTACAAAGAACCATTTGCTATAAAACTGGTCTGGGTTAGATATGAAATCATTTAAAATCATGTTACTGATTAAAACAGTGAATAAAAAAGATCAATTTAAAAACCACAGGACTGATTTTGAAAGATCAATTGAGAACTGAAGGACTGATTTTAATCAATGCCCTGATAAAACTGGTAATTGTGCTTAGTTTTATTCTACACTATTTAAATTAGATGGGGGAAAAACCCTGCAAAGTGATGTAACTGCTCTCCATAAGTCACAAATCATTTCAAAATTACATACATCTGGGAAAATATTTTTCTTTACAACTGATATGAGTTTATTTAAAGTGTATACATTTGATTTCCTCCTAAAATAAAAACTTGAAACCATCAAAAGAAATTCACTGAATACCAAATATAACAGACACAAAACACATAATGCTAGAGCTACTTCAATGGTTAACACTGGCAAATCCTCATGCCTTTTATTAATGTTTTGTCCTTATATCATCCAAACCCCAACCACTTTCAGACCTTGACCTGGTGGTCATAGCCCAAAACTGTTTACATATATTACATTTGTCATACTGTTACAAATGCATGTAAAAGAAAGAGAAGTAAAAAATATTAAAAAGGTCACTATAATTGCAACAATTTTTATATATGACCTTTGATCTCCTACACAGTGACCCCTAAATTCACACCTATCTTGTAGGTTTCTAATTAGGGCAGCATATGTACCAAGTTTGGCAACTTTTCTACATCCAGTGGTTTCGGAAGATATAGTTATGGGCAGACAGACGGACAAACATAGGAGAGGGTATCATGGTAATAAAAATGAGTCAACAAAGAACAGAAAGCCCTAACGATGATAATGTGACTACTGTTTCATTGTACCTATACTCAGCATTAGGACCAAAGAATGGATGAGCAGCTACAGCCTTGTCAGGTTGTATGCTGCACTTGTCCAGCAGAGGCATCAGAAGACTGGGAAACATCAGCAGGTTTTTCTGCAGCTGTAAATGGAAAATAACAAAGAACTGTAATTGAAGCCACATAATTTTAAGGAGCACTGATGATTCATTTTACTCAGCTGCCATAACTGTTTAAATTTTTAACATTTTAACATTATGCACATTTTGCGAATGACATCTCATAAATGATGAATGAACTTACCTTAAGCTGACCATGTGTCCTTGATATTTTGTAATGTAACCTTTTGACAGCCTTTTCATATCATTACTTGTCTACAGCGTGTCTGTGTGTGATTTGGATTTTTAACGTACCTTTAGCAATATTTCAGTTATATCACCATGATGTCTGTAGTGTGCCAGTTTATAGTGATGTCTAGTGCTGGGGCATCATGCCGCAAATATGTAGCATCATCTCCTACCCAGTCACATTATCCTGACACCGGGCTGACCAGTCCTAACGCTAACCCATTCATGCAGAAAGACATGACAAACTATGATATACTCCATCAAAGTTAACAGCTGTAAAGTCATGTCCTGAACAAGTCTCTTAATCTGCGACTCAAGTAATGCTTGGAATAGATGTAGCATGGACACATCTGAATTTCTGTAATTAACTGGATGTGATGATAGCTGCTATACTCTTAGGAGGGAGCAGTGCCATCACATTTGCCTCTACTATACTAGTCACAGACACTCAGGATATCACTAACTATTATCTTCGACTTTGCCTCTCCTGCCCCTTCAAACTCTTCCACAGTACTGTGGACCTGCCCCATTCAAACTTTTCCATAGTACTGTGGACCTGCCACATTCATACTATTCCACAGTACTGTGGACATGCCCCATTCAAACTTGTCCACAGTACTGTGGACCTGCTCCATCCATACTTTTCCACAGTACTGTGGACCTGTCCTGTTCAAACTTTTCCACAGTACTGTGAACCATGTTCCTTCTGACAATGAACTGCAAACACTCCAAGGTCATGGTGACATACATTTTCTGCATGTGGGGTACATATCATGATAGTCCTCTGACTTTAGACTTCTTGCATTTAGCACATTTGTCACAAATGTATATTCAAAATAACAACCAAAAAGAGAAAGGGAAATAACAACCCAAAGGTATTAGTATAACCAATAACTGCATTTATTCCAAATACTAGTCAGAAATTCAACCAGTGTTTACAATCAGAACACAAAACTGAAACAGTATCAAGCATACAGTGTGGGACTTATGAGGTCAGAACACTTAAGTCCACAAACTGCAAAAACAAAATATCAATACAAATGCTAAAATAAGTTAACCAATACCCTGATGAAACCAAAGTTTACAATAATGTATGACACGTTTGCTCAATGTGCAGAAAGATGGTCTTGATGGATATCAAGAGTCAAACAAATATCAAGAGTCAAACAAAAGTCAAACAAATATCGAGAGTCAATGCAGTGTGAAGATACTTGTACAGTACCTGTAGCCACCTAGTGGTGGAAAAGGTAGGTAATTTGGAAGAGTTTGTCTCTGTTCTATGGATCGGGGAAATCTTTCTCTGAATATCTGAGAGGTTGTCGAGTTTATTTCCCAAAAATAATGTGATCCAAAAACATTAAATAGACAATTGCATCTGCAAAAAAATAAAAATCAACCTAGCAGGACTGATACCATTAGCTATTAGTTTTGTTCCAAGATAATTAAAATACTGAAAACAAATTTATGATGAATTATCCAAATTATAATGGCTAACAAAACTCTACAGTCATACCCTGTAGTCAGAGTATTTCACACAAGAACTGAAAGAGAAGACAACATGGTACAATGTATCCATGGTTTGAACTACCATATTTACCAAATATATTTGGGCATGATAAAATAATAATTTTTTTTTTCCTGTCCCAGAACTGATGGTGAAATTTTTTCACCAAGGTCATATGTCCCAAGACAAAATATAAAATAAATTTGTGTTGAATTTGTACCCCTCCCTCACTGCACAATGCAATAAAATAAACAAAATCCTTACTTGATAATAAAATGAAGAAAAAAAAAACGAACACTGCATTGTTATCATTTATTCCTCTTTTTTTCATCATAAGCATTAAGGAAAAAATATAAATATATCCATGAACTCTGTATATATAGCAGCCATTGCATGTATCGCTTATGTAAGATAACACATGAAACATTGTTCACTGATGTGAACATAGAGAAAACAAATCGTATTTGGTTGTACTCAAAGGTTTGAATATGTTATCCGACTGAAAACTGGATCCAACAAAATTGCAAACGAGAAGGAAATAATCAACCAATTGCTTGAAGACAACTGCCATCCATGCATGACATGGTGTTAGGTGCAAAATCACTATGACTGAATTATAGCCAGGTCAACTATACGACAGTACCTCACAAATAAAAATTATTATTTGAAGATACGTTCACTTGAGTTCAAATGACAATCTTTTCACAAGCATGGGTTACAAAAAGTATTATTAAAGCAAGTTACTGCTGTGTACACTATTTACTCACAGACATCATGCCCATTTGTAATAATTATGACTACAGATGCCAAGCAAATAGAAGCCTGGATAGTGAATAAACAAAACAGGCAGTGAGCAATAAACTCACTGTTTGAACTTACCCTCAGAATATCAAATACAATGGTTATTTTTATTACAAAGCAAGACATACTTTTAAGTGTGCTAATCTTTTTTTAATAGGATATCAAATACAAAGGTTATTTTATTATAAAACAAGACAACCTCGGAAGCTGACTTTGGGTTCTTTTAAGTGTGCCAATTTTTTTTTTCAATATACAAAGTTGGCTGACATAGGGAAGCTAACTTTGGTTCCTTTTCACTAGTATTCACTGGAATTTTGAAAATAAATTGAAACAATGGAACAATTTTTATAGTGACACAATATAGTGCTTCATGCATGGACATCAATGACCCAGCATTGTCCAGAAGATTTGGAGAAAATAAAATCATTTGATGAATTCGTGAAGGCCAGAAGAGAAGATGATTTTGCCAAAAATATGATCGTTATCTTGGATGAAATTCCAGTGCACTTTGATCTCATTCCAGGACTGACTGTCGATAAGATGGGGGGTTAAAAGTGTGAGAAATAGCACGACTGGTGTAGATTTAAACAAAATTTTACTTCAGCCCTTGCAGTTTCCGCTTCAGGAGATTTGTTGACTCCAACGATAACTTTTCACGGCATGAGAAAGCTAAAGAAATATTCATGCATTGGAAGAATGGATTGTACATGTGCAGAAGAAGGCTTGGGTTGATGAAATGATGCTGCAGTTTAGTTTTTCTCAAGTACAGTTTTATGTTTTTTTATAAAATAAAATTTAAGTTGGAGTGCATTTTCCAATATGTAATTTTCAAATGATTTAAAAGGTGTCCCACAAATTATGACAAAAAACCCCGATGTGTCCCAAAACGTAATGTGCACAAATAAACTACTTTAAAAATTCTCAACAAATATGGTATTCCAACATATATGGTAAATACTAACTACATATCTTAACTCATCTTACAGCAACAGATCCTTCAAATTTCATTGTGTTTCTAATGATATTTTGATTCTCTGTGCAAAAACTGAGTTAGATTTTATATCAATAAAAGCCATTAAAAAGATATGTGAACCACATTTATTGTTTTATTGATCCTATTGGAGTCTCACACTTATCTGACCTGGTTAAGCTCCCAAGGTGTCAGGGTTTCCACAACCCTTATCAGTGACCTTAATTTTGATTCAAATCCATATTTACCTCTGTCTTACAAGAATTAGAGAAATATAATTTAATTTTTTTTAACTGAACCCTAACACTAATCTTCTGTATGTAACCTTGACCCCATTGTCTACCGATGAAGAGAGTTTCAGAATGAATTGTTTATGCTCTTTAATGGAACATTTAAAGCATGACAAGAATGAATCATGGGGTTATAAAAATATAAACAAACAAGAATCTTTTGTCCAATTTTGACACTCAGATAAAAAATATGGGTACGTGAGTGTGATGCAGAACATTTAAAAGTACCATCTGTACTCATGTGTAAGTCAAGTCCAACTGCAAAAAAAAAGCAGACAGGTTTATGTTGTTCATTCTGCTGATTATCCTTAAAGAACTACATAGACCCAAATCTCCTAGCACATTAAATGCCAACAGATCTGGGTCTGTGCAGTTTGCATTTGGACTTGACTTAAAAGTGAATATATACAGCATATAGGGTATGAACAAAAGTCATGAAGGGGTTTATGAAATGTAAGCCAATGAAAGACATACAAAACCTTATAAAAACCGTCGCCACTGATGGCAGTTGAAAAGTGACTTCTGCGTCTCATTTTTCCATTAGCATGGATTGCACAAAAAAACAAGATTTGGATTTGTGTGTGATTTGGATTGGTTAACGTAGCTTTAACAATTTTTCAGTCATATCACTACGATGTCTGCAGTGTGGCAGTTTATAATGATGTCTAGCACTGCGGAATCATGCCACAGACATGTAGCATGATGTCCCACACAGTCACATTATCCTGACACCAGGCCGAGCAGTCCTAACACTAACCTCTTAATGCTGACTGCCTTGTGAGGCAGCTGTAAGTACCATTTTTATAAGTCTTCAGTATGACCTGGCTGGGGTTCAAACCCACGACCTCCCGCATCTGAGGCGGACACTCTAACCACTAAAAACAAATTAAATCCATCATGACTTGGTGAGTAGACATTAAAATTAATACTGAAGAAGCACTTTTATCACTATGTTATGATGCATCTGTTTACTGAATTTAATTTTGAACAGGCATCTGTTTCAGCTTTATAAAAATATTTTCTTACATCAGTAACATCAATTTTAAATACAAATGTCGCTTGAATCTGAGCCTGCAGTGGACCAATATTATAACCCTCTTTAACAAATTCAGCGATGAAGTCCTTATAGCAAAATAGTTGCCAGCTAGACATAAAATCAATGCTTACCATGGCATCAGCTTTACTCAAGTCTCCACCCTCTTGATTCAGATGAAACATTGCCAGAGACACAGAGAAGGCAAAATTGGGGAGTTGAGACAAATTCCTGTGGCCCTAAGGACAAAAACATTAAAAGAAACATGTCATGATACATGAATGTGTACATCAAAAGCGAAGGAACAATAATAACAACAGTGAGACCTTTCCATACTGTCATAAAGTTTTTAACTTGCATCTGTATGAAGGGGTCAGTTGGCAGTTTCATATTTTCACATTAAAAACAATATTTATTTTGCATAAAAAATAATTAATAAACTTTTAAATGAAACTCTGTCAGCACCTGGTAAAAAGATAAATTTCATTTATTTATTCAAAAGAACATCCCTATACATGTTTATGGTAAACATATTAATGTGACAAATTAAATTTCCCATTAGAAAGATTATTGTTATCATCATTAAAAGAATGATTGCCAATGGACAGTGCAAATCAATCTCTACTGTAACATTACACAGTTGTCACAGATGTAAGAACGATTATAAAGCAACATTTTCACTGAGATTTAATGAAAACATCTCATCTAGCAACAGTCATTATTAATTTCAAAATGTCCTTTTTAGGTAGGCATAATTTTACCTAATGGGCAGTAATCTAAAGAAACTAGGCTTTTATAGGGCAATCATAGGGAAATTAGCCAAAACATACCTCCCACTCTTCAAAAAGCTTGATTAGGTAGTCATATTGCTTAGCCCTCAAAGCATAGAAATCGATCATCAATAAAACACACATGGGATCATCAACTGGGTCCAGACTGAAAAAATCATTTGCTGAAGTTTTAAAGCGATGGCTGGTTTCAAGTTTCCTTGCTATAAAACCCCTATAGTACACTACCCTGCCTCTTATAATGTAGTGGGTTAACCCCCTTTGAGAGGATAACACCACTGCCACAAAGATGCAGCTTTTGTGGTAAAATGACACTAGGAGAAAGTACACTTTGAAATTGCATTTATTCAATATCTACAACATTTTCTACAATGGTGTTAGTGTAGAATCTAAAGATTTTGCTTAATACACAGATAAGAAAGTAAAGAATTTTTTGCTTGTAGGAATGGAGAACAGGGCTGAAGATGTTACAAATTAGCACATGGCTCATTTTTAGTGGATTTCAATTTGTGATTAGGGAAAGAAAGTAGGATCCAGTCAATAAAGTTCGTGTACTAATGCACAGAGATGATGGACTAAGGTTTAGATGACCCTGGGGTCAAAACCACTTTATCATAGCAACATATTCTGAAAGAGCATGAGCTGTGACATACATGGTATGAGCTTGGATCCCACAAAACTGGTTCAATTTTCACTAGCTGCCATTTAATTAATTTAACTTGTATAAATTTTTATGGTTATGTGAAAAATATGATTAATGTTGGTAACTAAACTATGGATTGAGAAGGGAGACCTATTATATCTTGAGGATCATGGTTTACTGTCTTTCACTTTATGCTCAGTACCAACTGCAAAATGGCACCACACAAAAAAATGACCCTGACTCAAAATGAATGGGCTTCCATTCATGGAATATTTATGCTGTAAATGTCACTTTTTGAGTTGACAGACCCATTCAAAGAACTAAATGCTTTAATCATATGCAATGATATTCTATTTGGACCCACCACTGAAATCGTTATTGTTTCATTGCTGTAAGGAGGTTGAGCAAAATTTCCTTTCCCAAAAGTGCATCTGCAAACAAATGTTATCCTAATTATGAGCAATGAACAAATTACTTGCTCTCCAGTATGGATTAAATGCACATGTGGACCTAAAATATAGCCTTTTGAAAGACCTCTTTTCATTGGCTGAAGCACAAGAAAATTCAGCAATGATTGGTTCTGCTGAAAATAGACATCACTTCCAATGCTGGACCATATGCTGTTAATATGTGACAATCTGCTGTGATACAAGGTGTTATGTAATGCTTGTCATGAAAGTGTAAGCACTTTTCTACCTAAGGACTCAGTGTGAGAGAGTTATGCACTTTTTTTTTAGTTGTATAGGTCATACTTTTAGTGAATTTCATACAGAGACCTATCCACTGTTGGCACTAATTATCGATCAAATCACTAAAACAAGCATATTTTCTGGTTACTACAAGTTTTCCTTGGTATTTTTATTTTATATCTGGAGACAGAAACCTTTGAGTCTTCTAATGTTATCAGCAGGAGGTTGAGCAAAATTTCAACCATTCTAATGTTATCAAAATATTCTATCATTCTACAGTTATCAACATATTCTACCATTCTACTGTAACATTTATCAATGTATTCTATCATTCTGCAGCTAACAACATATTCTATCATTCTACTGTTATCAACATGTTCTACCATTCTACTGTTATCAACATATTCTCAACATGTTCTACTATTCTACTGTTATCAACATATTTTACCATTCTACTGTTATCAATATGTTCTACCATTCTACTGTTATCAACATGTTCTACCATTCTACTGTTATCAACATATTTTACCATTCTACTGTTATCAACATGTTCTGCCATTCAAATTTTATCAACATATTATACAATTTTACTATTATGAACATATTCTACCATTCTGCTCATCATTCATCATTTCTATTGTAACCTGGCTGGTTGTAGGGGCATCACTGATGACTTTGCAACAATCTCTCTCCATTTTGCCCTGTTCTCCACTGCTCTTTGGGACTTTGCAAAGTCCATGGCTGTCCACTCTTTGATATTATCTTCCCATCTCTTCTTCTGTCTGCCTCATTTTATTTTTCCTCTCACTGTGCCCTATAGGATTGTCTTTGACAGGCCAGATGAGCATGAGACATGACCACACCATCTTAGTTTGCATTTCTTACAGTGGTGTAATCCAACTACACTCTGGATCCTAATTTGCATCTCCTCATCAGAAACATAGTCTAAGTATGAGATATTCAGGATCCTTCGATAACATCTTATCTATAAGGCTTGGATTCTTCGCTCAAGTTCTGCTGTCAGGGTCCATGTTTCACATGCACACAGGAATATGGATAAATGATGAGGGAGCATATAAGCTTGATCTTGGACCCAAGCATGATGTTGCTGTTCTTCCAAATAGGCTTCAGCCTAGCAAGTGCTGTTGTTGTCTGCACAACCCTGGAAAGAACCTCAGGTTTGCAACCTTCACCAGAGGCAATACACCTAGGTACATGAAGCTTGAGTCCAGCTTCTGTCCATTCACTCTTATTTCCTTTTGGATGCAACTTGGGTTGCTTATCATTAGTTTGGCCTTTAAGTGCTGATCTCCATCTCATACCTTTGTGATGCTTGGTTGAGATGGTTCACTAAGGTTTCTAGTTCTTGTTCATCTTCTGCTAAGCCATCAATATATCATCAGTGAAGCGCAGGTTGATGACTGTTCTGCCTCCAACACTGACACTGCTCATATGGTCTTCCAAGGCACTGGACATAATTCTTTCCAGGTAGATGTTGAAGAGAGTAGGTGAGAGAAGGTACCTAATTTTTGAATACATTATTTAAACAAACAATCTATACCTTTATATTTCTCTGGATTTCAAATAAGTCTTTGATGCAAAATTGATGAAAGGAACAGATACAAATTTCATGAATGCTTTTACAAGTAACTCCAAAACATAATTAAAGCAAGGAAGTTAACAGCAATATTAAAAAAGCTTTACCTTAAAAGAAGTTTGCAAAATTCTAATGCTGTCCGATAGCATCCTCTTTGACCAATATTAGTAATGTGCTTGAAAAGAGCTAGGTACAAAGCCCTGTAAATATATAAAATATTCTTATTAAGATACATGTACACAAACATAAGTAAAAAGTAGAGCCACCTCTCATTAGAACAACTAAATGGTTTCCAGCCATTTTTCCCACAACAAATCTGTTGCTATAAAGATCATGCTTTTTTAAGTTTAAAAGAGTTACTTCCCTTATCAAGCCGGCATATGTAAATAAATAAAAAACAAGTCCGAAATGTTACTGGTTAGTCCATACTATATTTATTTATTATCATCTTGAGCCATCAAGCACACCTACAACCCAAACTATTGAGGTCATCAGCGACAGTTAAGTCCCTGTCAGTAAGTCCTCACCTCCTGGAACAGTCATTATAAAGAACAGCTTCTAAACGAAATATGTATGATTTTTATTGGGAAAGTACTATCTGAGTCAAGAACTTAATTATCTGTTCAAAAGGTAACAAATTTCAGTTTAATACATTGTTTTCATTATTCTTGTTGGAATCTAAATAATCATCTGTAACAAACTTCACAGCAGTAAGAGTTCACTGTACCATGAAAATCAATATTGTATTGTAATTTATATTTATTTTCATGAAGTAAACTGAACACATTCCTGACAAAGTTTTCATAAATTAATCTTTCTAAATTTGCTTAATTTTGCTCTTAAACAACACTGAGATACTTAAAGAATAAGGACATAATCATCTTTTACCCTACACTTGAACCGAGGATGCTGAATATATGCCCAGGATGCCAAGACATTTTTTTCAAAAAGGGTATGCCAAGCGACCAGACTCACCTGAATATTAGGAAAGATTTAAAGTTCACTGAAACACATCCTATTCATCTATGCAAACAGTCAGGTCAATTCCCAAACATTCATTTAAACAGCAGCTTTGGACTGACTGTGCTAGGTTCAACTGATATTTTACAATGTCAATAAAGATTATTCATACACAACTACAGAGGCATACTCCACCTATTTTCCCGTCTTTTAAACTCTAGTCTGGATGTGCCGGTAGTTAAGCTAAACATGGGGTGGAAAGCCATTTCCATTCCAAGCATTGCTCTCTCTGGAATAAGAAGGCCACATTTCAGAAAAAAAAATATACTTCTTCCACAGAAATGCATACAAACAAAAAGAAACAAAAAAGGAAAGAAAGAAAGGAAGGGAGTGAAAGAACAAAAGATCCATAGATAGACAAACCAGTTGATGCTGCAAAATGCACTAGACATATCAGTTGATGCAAAATACACTATATTACACCATATTAGTAACAACAATCTGTTCTGAAGAAAGCCAACTCAGCATTTTTGTGGAACCAAATTTGAGTAACTGATTCTTATTACCTTCTCAGATAATTTTTTTATGAAAATCGTTTTGCAAATATAACCTTCTCACTAGATTTGCTCAAACTGTGTGATTTACACTGGGTATGTAAGTATTAAGATTGACAGCTAGCTAGACTGGAGATCACACTGACTTGCAATATGCACATATACAGCTCATCCTAGTATTTTGCTTGTTATATATCAAGGTTTATCAGCTCTGCAATCACACCAATGGTAAAACTCAATTTGTGAAAGGCAAACTACAATAAACATTCTCAAATTTCGACTGCAAGACTATTATCCCTAAATTTATCAAAAGGAGCTTACCTATAAGTTCTGATGCCATTTGCATATCTTCACTCATTCTAAACACCTCACTCAGCTGTATTAATGCATCAATATGGTAGGGGTGCTCTTGCAAAATATTCTGAAAAAAAAAAGTCATGGTACACGCATTAAGAGTTTAATAAATTCCCACCCATCCAGCTAAATAATGGTAACCTCACTTTATGCAGTTTTGGCTTTTCCACTCATTTTCATTAATATTAACAACAATTTTCCTTAAAATTTTTGCCACCCTTTGCCAATCACCTCCCAAAAATATCCAACATTGCCACACTTTCCGCTAGTAAGGTCATTAATAGCATTATGTTCTATCTTTGATCTTAAATTTAAAATTTGATGTATAACATTCTTCATATGGGTAAGACAGCTAATTATGCAATTTGCAAATGTGAAGCATACATAATTTTACTGAATGCATATGATGAGCTCTTATGAGTGATCACTGGCATGATCTCTTAAGAGTGATCTCTGGCATGATATCTTTATGAGTGATCATTGGCTTGATCTCTTATGAGTGATCACTGGCATGATCTCTTTATGAGTGATCATTGGCTTGATCTCCTATGAGTGATCATCAGCGTTATTTCACTGACACCCAAGTGACACAAAAACAGAATTCCTTGTTTTAGGGAACAATGCCTATGAATTCAGATTCATTCAAATATGCAGAAAGGTAGCTATTAATTCAATTCTTCTAAAGTTTTAAGCCATTTTATTTATTACAGAGCTCTAGATAAGAATCTGAAAAAAACAAGGTAGTTTAGTCCCTGGATTGTTATTAATTACATTATTTAAAATTTAGTAGGATATTTTGTGAACTGTGCAAAAACCAAACTTATACTACCAGACTGAATTTTGATCATCAAGGTGTTAATCATGCCTTTTAAAATACATTACACAGTTTAGTGAGGAAGATTAAGTGAGGGTGTGCTCGATTATATGGCTCTACTTGAGCAAGTGTTTTCAAGTACTACCATTTCAAACATACACAGAACATTCAGAACTTATCCCAATAGCATAGTTTACACTGATCAAATACACAATCACTGAACATGGACTATGCTTAAATCAGTAGCAACACACTTGGACTAAATACTTAAAATTGAACTATGGCGTGATTTTGACACACTGAACAATTCCTCAAAGCGTTTTTAGTCAGTTTGTGAAAATGTAAAATATGCAGATATTCTTTTTATCTCAAACTCTGCTATCCTTTTATTTTTCAAACTTCATATCATTCCATTTGGTATTTTGATGCAACTTTCTTTTGATGTAGTCTTAAATTTCCAATTCCTAAATGAAAGCATCTTTTGATGTCGTCTTAAATTTCCAATTTCTAAGTGAAAGCATCTTTTGATGCAGTCTTAAATTTCCAATTCCTAAATGAAAGCATCTTTTGATGTAGTCTTAAATTTCCAATTCCTAAATGAAAGCATCTTTGAACAATTTCATAACCTCAACATTTTTTGCTATTTGTCAACAATGACCCAAATGGATGGAAAAAGCTGTGTAAAATCATATCATTAATAGTCGTCAATGATCCATATGGATGGAAAAAGCTGTGTAAAATCATATTATTAATAGTCGTCAATTGAACAAAGATGCATACCATGAATATAATTCCATTTGACTATTTCTCTTTTTTCTCATCAGTCAGTCCTCATAAATGAAGCATGAAATGGCAATGTGATTCACAGTGGACAACTGCATCAGTAACACTGTTTAGAATGATGTACTGTTTTATAAAATTTCAGGTTCATTGGTGGACCATTGCCATTTAAAATGTTTGCATTATTTACATGAAGAATGCTTTTACAGTACTTTTTACAGTTAATTCAGTCATCCAATTGTTTTCCTATTTGTATAAAAGTATTACTCATTTCTATCAAACTTTATTTCACTACCTAATTATCTAGAATGAATTGCCTCTTCAATTTAGACACAATGATGCTGTGACCTTATTCAAGAGTAATCTAAAAGGTCTCATATATATAGACTGCAAGAACGGATTTATGACCTTAAATGTTTTTCCTTACCCTTAATCATTATCAGCATGCTTCTGTCTGTAATTTTGCTGCGTTTGTCTTTGTAATTTGTCTACATAATAATATTATAAAGTGTTTCAAACTTTTCAAGATTAGGTGCTGTACTAAGTCCTCATTATTATTATTGTTAGTAGTAGCAGTAGTAGTAACTGAATCTTTACTTTTTTAAAATTATCTTGATATATTTACTTTTCTTTATTTGTAGATATTGCTAAGAAATTAAGAAATTAAAAATAAAACCTTTCTCCTGTTACTTGGTGCTTTTGTCTCTTCAAAGCACACTGAAGGGAATGAATTATGAAAAATATTAGCTGAAGTTTCGAGTTTGAGAACAGTACATTCAAAAGACAGAGGTTCTGCATGTAAACATTAATTAATTTTCAATAAGTAGTTCAGAACTTAAATCTTGATATCTTTTATTTACAAATAAATAATTTTCATATATCATCATAATTTCTTTGGTCTATGAGACAAAAACTCTCCCAAAATCAAAATTATGATAAACCTAAGAATAGCTTGAGGAATGCAAAATGAAATTTCTTTCTGTGACTTTCCTGACAAACATTTGTTTTCAAAGTGATAACACCACATACTTTTTCAATGGATCACAACAGTAATGTGCTGAAGTTGAATCATGGGAAGTGTGTTAAAACATATGATGTAACACTAAACTTTCCAAGAAAAGTACTGCCTGTTGTATTGTACTGAAGAGTAAGAGAGAACAATTTGAAACATTTAATCTGTACGCTTTCATAAAAAGATCTCGTGTGTGTGTAGAATTATTAACATAGCTTTAACAATTTTTCAGTCATATCGCTATGATGTCTGCAGTGTGGCAGTTTATAGTGATGTCTAGCACTGGGGCATCATGCTGCAGACATGTAGCATGATGTCCCACCCAGTCATATTATTCTGACACCAGGCCGACCAGTCCTAACACTAACCTCTTAATGCTGAGTGCCTAGTGAGGCAGCTGTTAGTACCATTTTTATAAGTCTTTGTTATGACTCAGCCATGGTTCAAAGCCATGACCTCCTGCAACCGAGGCAGATGCTTCAAACCACTAGACCAACCAGAGCAGTCATTACGTTGCATATAAAATGAAAGATATCAATCTAAATGGAGTAAATTTCTAGACAAGCGAATGTATGTGCCTAAGTGCATCCAAACCTGTGACAATTATATATAAGTAAATGAATATGGCATACTCACTGCAATATTCTGGGGGTTTAGAGATTCCACTGCATCATAAAAGCGAAGTTGGACCTCTTGATATTGTGGACTATGCTCGAACACAAAGTACAGGTCATTTCCTTTGCTCTCTGTTTGTCTCATGCTCAAACCTGAAACAGATACACCCGCATTACAAACCAACAAAGATCTAGATCAGCCATTGCATTATCCATCAGCAGATTACAGTCTATAATGTTAATTCTACTTCTGATTGTTAGTAAACAGTATTAGACCATGATCTACCATCAAACTATGCAACTACAGATCTGGGTTAGGGCTTTTTATGCTTTAAACGACTGAATAATACAATATATTTCATCGAATGACTTGAGATTGATTCCTTTACTGACTCAGAGCAAGCAAATTTTCTTTTCATTTATGCTCAAAAGTAATATGTATAACATACTGAACTAGCTAATTTCTTTCTGTATCCCATGCAAAAATGTCAGCGGTTTACCATTTATATTCTGCTGTGTCTTGTGTATATTCACACAAAAAATATCAGTAGTAACATAATTCTCCTTCCTAATTCAAAGTGAAAAAGCACATTAAATTTTTTTTTTAAGTATATGCATATTGTGGGATTTGAACTTAGTCCTACTCACCACTAGACCAAGTGGGCATCCAATATTGGCTCGATGTCTACTGATGGGGCAGTGTAAAAACATTCCTGATATTCCACTCCAATGAATTATGAAAATTATTTCTCTTGGAAAATACAGTAATTTATTGCTTGGCATAAAGAAATATGATATACCACATCAGCCTGTACTTCACATTTCAAATAAATATTTAGAGTTCTACCCCATCCAGCAAACCTTGTCCATGATTATTAAAAAAAACTGTCCTGGACCATCCAACAAACCATGTCCATGATTAATGCCTGTCTCTTTGATCCTGTTTAATGTTCCTTCATGAACTTTGAATGATTTATAAGGGAGTCTAGGAGATGTGGGTGTAGATGGGAAGTAGAGAAAGAAATGAGTTTCAATCTGATCTGGTGTAGACCACTGCCTTTGATACTGGCATTTTATCAAGACAATAGTTCAAATCATTTTCTGGTAAATACTGTATTGTTGTTGTTGTTGTTGTAGAGTTTAATGCCATTTTTCAGCACAAGATAGGCTATACATGGCGGCCAGTATAACGGGGGGAGGAAGAACCCTGGAAAACCCTGGGAAGAACCACCGACCCACAAAAAGTTACTGGCAAGTTTTCTTGTGTACCCACGTTAGCCGAGCCTGAGACTCGAACCCACATTGACAAAGGTGAGATGGCAGTGATCCGGAATGGTGAGCACTTTAGACCACTCAGCTACTCGGCTCCCGGTAAATACTGTATATACTTGCGTATAAGCCCATTCATGTATAAGCCGACCCCCCCCCAAACTGAATAGGTATAAACACTAAAAAGTGCATGACCCACATATAAGCCCACCCACAACTCCCAGACATCACAAAATGCATGCGGTAAGTTCTAAATGCATTTATTTAGACAAACTTATATTAATAAAAATTACACATATACTTATCTCGGGGCTGGCATGTATGATTATTAAAAAGAAATGGTATAAACTTGTTTGAAAAGTAATTTACTTAATTTTCTGTTTTCTTATTGTTTCTGCCTAATTTAGATTTGTGTATAATTTGATATAACGATGACAAAAAATTGAGCAGTCGTGAGTTGCTGTAACATTACCTCTCCCTTTAACTCAATTGTTGTTTGTTTATGCATTACTGCATTGAACATTTTATATCAGTGCACCTGTAATTACGTTTTTATTTGGCCTTGATATTGTACATACCTAACTCATTCAAATGTGATCCCAGTATGACAACATAACAAACAACCATATGGTTTGATTCAATGCTTGTAATTAGGCTACTAAACATATTTACATAATGGCGCTACTGCATGTACATTGTAGGTTTGAACATGCACTGAATGAAGTACATTCCACTGAATGAAGTACATCCCTTGGAGTCGAAACATAGGCACCACTGCACTAAACTTTCATGATATCTCCAAAATACAATAATGAAGTTTCAGAAATAATGCTTCGAAAATTATGCTAATACTGTAAAAGCTGAGTTGTAGTTTGCTTTGATGTTAGTGACCTTACACCATACCTGTCAACTCTCATGCCGGGAGGAAAAAGAAATCCCAATTATTGCGGTCTCTCCACCCCTACCTCACGATTTCATAATATCTCCCAATTTTTGCAGAGAACTCCCGATTATTACATTATGTTTTCGATTTTCATTTCTCCTCAAAAAGAAAAGTCCTACATAAATAGATATATCGTATGCAATCCATGGACGCCATGTTCTGTTGTATCACCTGTGAATATTGTTGTGATGAAATAATTACTTTACTAGAAAGAATTTACTTCTTCACTAAACAGTATGTTAAGTTTAAACATTATTCACGTAAATTTATGATTTTATTTTACCTCCACAACAATACAAAAAAATCAGAAAATACACCAGAACAAAAAATAAACCACAACAATAAAATTGTTGACAATTAATTTCAATCCCAAGAATGACCACTATGAATGCTGTAACTCCATATGCTATAGCGCCATTCCCACCAAAGAAACTTACACGAGTGAACACCTGGCATTTTTATACCATATATATGAACGTTAATTACCATCGTTAAATTAAAAGAAGGAATGAAAATACATACCATGCAGTATATGTGTCCTCAAAAAACTAATTCAGACTACATATGTTTTATAGTAAACAATACTAAATGCTTTACGAGTTGACAATAAGGGAATAAGGTCTGATATACGAGGGGAAAATAGCTGCCACATGTACGATACTGTGAGGTTGCCTATTTAGGTACCTTTAGTTCAACAAAATTGGGAATCCTTTATTTGTCAATCAATTGCTGGTGCATGCATAGCACACAGTAGTGTAGAACATGGTTTCTTTCACAAAATAGTTGCATCGATAAGGATTAACTTTTAATTAGTCTTGCTGGCTTTCTTGCTTCTTTATTTAAGACTAACCTTTAGCTATTGTGCAGTTTGGCCACAGCTGACCAGAATATGATAATAGGGCATGCCCTGGGGGAAAATAAGGCATGTCACAGGGGGATACAGGGCATCCTTTGCGAATTTCATGCACATATTGGACCCGGAAGATCGATCAATATTTAGTGAAAACAAGGCTTTAAAAATACCATGAAACTCCTCCCAATTTTAGGTCCCAATCTCTATTTTTTTTATTCTGTCTCCCTACTTGGCTTTTGAAAAGTTGACAGGTATGCTTTACAACCCGTTGTACAAAACTAAGGTAATCATGCTAATATTATGGAATGAAAGGCAATTACACATCAATGTACTGGTATAGTTACCAGTCAAAATTCCCTCTTAACACAAGCCAGTTTCTGGGTTTTAATGATTAACTGGCCTGTATTGCTGTCAGAAAACAAAAGACAAATCTGCCAACTATCAACAAAGGAGACATCAAGCCTTCCATTGTGTGGAAAGCTATGATATTGTTCAGCCAAAATACAAAACTAAAATAGATTGATGATGATCTTAGTTCAGCTATAATGAGAATCTGAGCTTTCATTATTACCACTCTTCCTGAACATGTAAGTTATGCTGTTTATGTGCCTTGTACAATTAAATGTGCGTACCTCTTCATAAATATTACCTCAGTTTGCAGGATTGCTTATATCATTGAAAATGAGCAACTCGTGAGCGCGCAATTCAATGTAAATTAAACAGCTATTAAGGACTAGCTTAAATGTTATCTGGAAGAATGCAATTTGGGCGGAATAATGATTAAAGCAAAATCTGCATCTAGTATGTTCGAGAATAAATAAGGATTTAAGTGACGCTTTGCACTGTGCATTGTAGTTCAGCCTGATCTCCTGGGTAAACTCAACCGGCCCGCGAATTATGAAGTCTGTATTTACCTTTATTTAATTTCTTGTTGGAGAAATCAGAAAATATGCACAGGCAAAATAATAACAAAATCAATCATAGTACTTTATAACAGTTTAATAAGTGTCAGGTCACCGAAAATGATTTAATTTTACATGCGTATGTCTTAGGACATGGAAAAAAATATTTTTTTGTGTCCCAAGTTTTCAAGCCATTACAGAAGCTAACAAAGAGACTTAAAAACTGTAAAGTTTAGACACTGGCCCATAGATAATCTGACACACACACACCCCCCTTCTTCCAGGCCTTTATTTTATTTTTTCCTAAATTATTCGGCTTATACGAGAGTATATATGGTACTTTAGTTATTTTAAAAGTGCAAATAACAATAACCTGTTTTTCCAAGTGCAGGCCAGTTTTCCTTGGGTTGGGTCAGCCAACTGATTCTCTGCCTACCTCGCATCCGCATTCTTCTTCGGCTAAAATACAGTGAGTATTCTATATTAGGGAGATTTAGATATGAGATTTACAAAATAAGTATAAAAAAAAGCAATTTACATTTCATTGCTAGTTATGTGAATTTAAAAAGCTATATAATTCACTGCTGCAAAGACTACCTTACTCAAACATCTGGCTGTGAAACATCCCTAATGTCAGGTCATGGAATGATTTTTGTTGTTGTTGTAGGGTTTAACGCCATTTTTCAGCACAAGATAGGCTATACATGGCGGCCAGTATAATGGTGGAGGAAGAACCTGAGAAAACCCTGGAAAGAACCACCAACCCACAAGAAGCTACTGGCAAGCTTTCTCACATATCCACATTGACCGAACCCGAGATTCAAACCCACACAGACAGAGGTGATATGGCAGTGATCCATAACAGTGAGTGCTTTAGACCACTTGGCCACTCGGGGCCCTGTCATGGAATGACATACAATTTCTATAGTGTGGCATATGGCATCGCTAGTGTAGGTCATGAAGTAACATACAATTTCTATAGTGTGGCATATGGCATTGCTAGCAAAAGGTCGTGGAGTGACATACAATTTCTATAGTGTGGCATATGGCATTGCTAGTGAAAGGTCATGGAGTGACGTACAATTTCTCTAGTGTGGCATATGGCATTGCTAGTGTCAGATCATGGAGTGACACAATTTTTATAGTGTGGCATATGGCACTGCGTGTGGTACAGCAACAATAATCTTGTTATCAAATTGCAACAAAAACTAAAGAACTTGACACCGCATTTTAGTTAATGCGTGTGTGTCTGTGTATGAGAGAGATAGAGAGAGGAAACAAAATTGTCAGTGTACAAGACCGTATTTATTCAGGGTGGTTTTTATTTGTAGCTTTTGCAAAGAGAAAAAAGACTGTATTTTCAGTTACCTTACAAGTGTGATAATCCTCATGTATTATGACCCAACTATATTCCACTATTAATAAACACTGCTAAATCAACAATTCGTTCTTGTTTTGATTACGATGTACATTGTCACAACAACCACATGGCTATGCAGTGTTATTTACATTGTAATTAAACATGCTTAGCGCTTTGGTTATTCCAGTTGAAAAAACTGAGGGCAAGAATCGACAGAAGAGGTCAAATCGGCGAGGCTACCAGTAGAGAAATGAGGCTCTCTTTAGGGAAATGAAAATATGTCAATGTGCTACTGAAGCCATTGTCCATACAGCAGATGTTATAAGGACAAGCGATCATACGCATTACTTGTTATTCGAACTTGCCAATAAAGATAACAGTGGGGTATATCGTAAAATAGATTTGTAATAAAATGTTGATTATATCCAAGTCAAAACAGAACAAGCACTTAAAAGATAGCATATGTATATATATATATACACAAATCGATTTAATGAAGTCCGTGACTTTCAAATTTACGAAGGAAAATGACAAGGTTTTTATATTTTATGTTTGTATGACTATAATGAAACAATAAGACTAGTTGACCAACGGTCTGTGGTCTTCACTTTAGCATGTACTGAGATGTGATTTTTGTGGGATACGAAAACATCAAAGGGCTTCCAAACTTGTTTTAAAATGCATGTGGTGTTTTGTTACGGTGACGGACTTAATAAGGAAACTAATTAACGATAATGCAAATGTAAATCTTCTTAGTAGAAATTTTATGCCCGATAATTTAATGGATTTTTAAAAAAATACAAAGTGATATGTACAAAAAATTATGATACATTTAAATAATTATTATTTTGATAACTGGATTGTGTACGAAAAATTAAAGGGTACAAAAAAATACATAAAATAAGGTAGGTCCTATCTGTTTTCTTTTAGTTAAGTTATATCTTGCAAGCTACTGTGTACGAAAAATTAAAGGGTACAAAAAAATACATAAAATAAGGTAGGTCCTATCTGTTTTCTTTTAGTTAAGTTATATCTTGCAAGCTACTGTCATGATAAGCAATTGCTGTTACCGAATCAACCTTGTTTACCTGCTCTGTGACTTAAGCCTTAAAACTTTTTACTAAGAACCCAGTACAGCATTATTTAACATAATATATATGGCATAGTCTTGTCTCATTCACCCAGTACAGCATTATTTAACATAATATATATGGCATAGTCTTGTCTCATTCACCCAGTACAGAATTATTTAATATAATATATATGGCATACAGACTTGTCTCATTCACCCAGTACAGCATTATTTAATATAATATATATGGTATAGTCTTGACTCATTCACCTAGTACAACATTATTTAACATAATATATATGGCATAGTCTTGTCTCATTCACCCAGTGGGGCCCCGAGTGGCCAAGTGGTCTAAAGCGCTCTCCATTGTGGATCTCCATCTCACCTCTGTCTGCATGGGTTCGAGTCTCAGATTCGGCCAATGTGGATATATGAGAAAGCTTGTCAGTAGCTTCTTGTGGGTCGGTGGTTCTTTCCGGGGTTTTCCTGGGTTCTTCTTCCACCATTAATACTGGCTGCCAAGTATAGCCTATCTTGTGCTGAAAGATGTCATTAAACCCCACAACAACAACAACAACAACATTCACCCAGTACAGAATTATTTCATATAATACATATAGTATATGGTTGTCTCATTCACCCAGTACAGCATTATTTAACATAATATATATGGCATAGTCTTGTCTCATTCACCCAGTACAGCATAATTTAATATAATATATATGGCATACAGTCTTGTCTCATTAACCCAATACAGCAATATTTAATAAAATATATATGGCATACAGTCTTGTCTCATTCACCCAGTACAGCATTATTTAATAAAATATATATGGTATAGTCTTGTCTCATTCATCCAATTCAAACTATTTGCATGAAAACAGTGAATCAACACAATATTCTCAGAAAAATGATCTGATTTTAACCTGTTAACACATTGTCAGATACTATTTCATCACCATTAAAAAGGAGAGATAAATAGAATTAAACTTCACTGCATTAAAGAACTCCTAAAGAATCCGACTTTAACTTCCATTTTAAGTCCAATGGCACTAAAAAACCTTACCTCTGCTCTGCCTGAATTACTCGGGAACCAAATATTCTTCTCAATTCTGTATCTGGATTTAAATTCCTAGAAATAAATAACTGGATTTAAATTCCTAGAAATAAATAACTGGATTTAAATTCCTAGAAATAAATAACTGGTTTTAAATTCCTAGAAATAAATAACTGTGAATCACAATGTGGCATATAAACTGATCAGATTCATCTTGCTGACATTATAAGCTTAATTTGAAAATATTACATTAAATAATTTTTTCATGTCACATTTGATAAACCAGTCTTATTCTCAATATTACACATAGAAAATAACACATCATGACATAACACAATGGTATAAGCATAGTAACTGTGGCCTCCAAATGCCATCCAAATCCCACCATCTATTCTCTAAATGTGGTATTTAAAACCTTACAATTCATTTATTTCAGGTAAAATATATGATTACTCACTGAATGATTTCTTAAAGGTTCTCAAAAACATTCAATTTATTGGACACATTTCATACATACATCTCATATGTAATCATCCTCTTGTTTGTATGATCATTTATATCTAAAAGATTGTGTGATTTCTTTTAACATAGCTATAACAATTTTCCAGTCATATTGCTACAATGTCTGTAGCATGGCAGTTTATAGTGATGTCCAGCACTGCGGCATTGTGCTGCAGACATGTAGCATCATGTCCCACCCAGTCGCATTATCCTGACACTGGGCAAACCAGTCCTAATACTAAGCTCTACTAAAGCTAAGAACCAAGCGAAGCAGCTGCTAGTACCTTTTTTGTAAGTCTTTGGTATGACTTGGCTAGGGTTTGGACCCACAACCTCCTGCATCTGAGGCAGAGGCTTTAACCATTTAGGTCACAGGAGTGATCTCCCATGTTTAATAGTCCTCTAAGTAGATAACTGAAACATTCATACAGAAACCATTTTTCTTCCTTTAGTTACAGTGACCTTGACCTTTTGATCCCCAAATCAACATAATCCTCCACACAAGTTTGATCCAGGTCTAATGTTATTACACATAAACCATTTTTTCTTCTTTCTGTCAGTGACCTTTGACCTTCAGCCCCCCTAATCAACTGGATCTTCTTTATCACAAGTGCAAACCATCAACAAAGTTTGGTAACTGTACAAAGTGCTGAATTCACATTACTGTGTGGAAAAGAAATTGATTACAGACAGATGGATGGAGACAGACTTTGTAATATTATGTGCTCTGGATTTTAGGAAATGTTAGATATTTCTTTATCTGCAATTGTTATCATTCAGAAATCTGAAGCATTATGTACTTATGTTCCACAAAGAGAAGAGATCTGAAGTCAGCAGCTGTTTTGTCATTTGTATGGGAATTTATCTCTCCCTCTCCTCTTACTGATACATGACCCAGTAGTCTATTCACCTCCCTGAGGCTGGCTTCTATGTCGTCTTCCACCTGAAATGTTTGAAAGAAATGGTAAGAGCTGAGACCAATGACAAGAATAAGATGTTTGTTATATTTGTTTACGAGGAAGTGATAAAATTTAAGTGAGGTGAAAAGGTGTGTGCGTGTGTGTGTCTGTGTGCATGTGTCTGTGTGTGGATGCATGTATGCATGTATGTATGTATGTATGTATGTATGTATGTATGTATGCATGCAGGCATGCATTGGCAGGCACAATATTGGCTATATTGCACTAATCAAGTCAGGTTCTGAAAATGTAAGCCTAAAAAAGTGCAAAAAAAATCTTTTGGAAGACAAGCTGTTCCAAAATACATGTCAATATGAAGTTCTACAGGATAAAGAATACAAAGTATAGATGTTAAAATTCTTTAAGCAGTATATAAAATAAATTATACAGTTAAAAAATATTTTAAAAAAATAAAAACTTAAAATACAGGATCAGATATTATTATATCATTTGCTTTCTTTTAAAAAATACAAGGTTTTCACTGGCAATATATAATCATGACACTTTTTAACTGGAGTCACATAAAAAAAATTCAGATTCACAGGGTGGAAGGTGATACACATCAAAAGAACCTTTCCAATGTCAGTGGGCACTGGCAAGGTATGTGCTCAGGCAACATTTCTCTAGAATATAAATGAGAAGCACAAAATGTATCAATACACTTGCTTAATGCACTACAAGTACTCACTTACAAGTTTAGTCCAACTGCTTACAACACAAACCCTAATCTGCTGTCACACAATGTGCTAGCAGATCGGGGCCAATGTTGTTTGTTCTACTGATTACTCTTAAAAATATGGTATACATGGTACTTTTTTCTTTTTTGACAAGAATTCCCTGCTCTACTATTGCCATATCCAACAAGAGTACTGTGAACAGCACATTATATGCCCACATCTTGTTTAATACTGCATGTACTTCCATAAGTCAAGTCCAACTGTAAACAATGTTGACTCTGATCTGCCACTGCATAATGCACCAGCAGATCAGGGTCTATGTTGCTTGTGTTACTGATTACTTCAAAACAAACTTCAAAGGTCCAGATCTGCTGGTACATATTAAGCAAGTACATACAGTAGTTGTCTATGTATAGAGGTCTCAGAAACACTTAATCACACGTATATGGATGCAATTTTTTTTCTTCTGGGACACAGAAAATCACTTAGGCGGGAGTCCTCTGTATGCATGTAATAGGAGGGTGGCAAAATTCAAAGGCTTGCCAGACTTGCTTTAGCCACCTGCTGAGTGGGAAAATGTGTTGATCGATTAGCTGTGCTGATATTTACAATGATATAATTCATTGGCTGAAAGAGCCCCTGATGTACATGTGCTGACATTTACAGTGACTGAATTTAGAGGCAGAAAGACCCAGAGATCTATGTGTGGTTTTTTTATAAGAGTCCATCAAATAAACACTTTAGCCTTCAATACTGTGTTCATTTCCAAGTGTAGCTGAGTAAGTAGTGCAAGTGACCTCAAAATCAAGACATGTTGAGACTTAGACAAATGCCATTTGCAAATTTGGATAAGTATTTTGGGGTTAAACACCAAACTGACAAAGATTGTAATGAAATTCAGAAGAGTGCTCAAGCTGCTAGAACTGATAGTCTGGATGGAACAGCAGCCAAGTGTAAGAAAGTGTGTGATGCCTGGCTTAGTGTTTGGAATAAGACCTTCCCTTGGATTGACAAAAGTGACAAAATTCAGTTACACTGATAGACAAACAAGAGCTATAGGTCAGTGTAATAAAGAATGTGGAAATTAAACTCAGTGTCAACCAATAGTTCTTCTGATCTGCAAAGTTCACAACTTCTGGGAGAGGACTGCAACTTCTGCTGGTGGGATTCCTATTTTTACCAAAATGGAAGTCCTGGACTCCTAGTTTTAAAATCCTAGCAAGACCTCTGTATGTAGATTACTGAAACTTTGGAGCCCAAAATACTGTTCATCTTTCAGTTACTTTGATCTTGACCTATGACCATCTGACCCCAAAACTAAAAGGCATCTTTTACTCTAAGTGCCAAATTATATAAAGTTTACTATTTATTGAATAGAAACCATTTTTCTTGTTTCAATCATGGTGACCTGAACCTTTGAGATTTTACCCCCATAAACTGATAGGGTTCTCCAGTGCAAGATATTAAAAATGTCAGGTAACTCTAGATGGTGCAGAACTCATTGTGTGGAAACCATTTTTCTTCTTTCAGCTAGTGACCTCGACATTTGACCTCTGACCCGACCCCTTTAAAGGCTTCTTCCCTACCCCAACTGCAAGTCATCCACAAAGATTAGTAACTGTGGATGCTTGGAAACTCAAATGAAACAGGGAACTAACACATGGATGCACATAATTGCTCTGCATTACAGCATACAAAACAATCCCATTCATGGTTTTCAATTACATAATTATGAAAACATTTCATTTTAAATATTGGGGCAATGTCTGTGTAAAGCAATCCAAAGATGAAAATAAGAGATAAAACTTTATAAAAAAAAAAAAAAAGAAACAAACAAAAACTTCAACCAAAACTGGAGACCAAGCAACCAAGAGCACAAACTGTAACTCTCAGAAATTTAAATCAGTCAAATTATGCGATAAAATGTAAAGGCGATGGATAGATTTGTAAAATTTGTGGTCTCCATATGCTGGTGATCTTTAAATTGAGGTTAAATTACTATGAATTCATAGGACCAATGATGAATAATTTAGTTTAGCAATGGCTGCTCTGAAGAGGTGAACACAATGGCAGGTTGCATCATTTTCACTTGAAAAGTTTTACAGTTCTTTCGGCAATTTTCACAGTTCTGTAATCAAAAATAATAATACCTCTTTATTGGAATCAACTATGTTTTCTTCTTTTGACTTCACTTTTCCTTTCTTCTTTTTCCTTTTCTTCTTCTTCCTTTCTGTGTTGCTGGCTGGTGACTCTTCTATATGGACAGCTGTCACTTCTGTATGTTCTTCTGAATCACTGTTTAGCTGGATTCCATCTTTATCCTCATTAAGCTAATGAATGTAGAACAAAAATATAGTGAATTAATTTGAAATTAATACAGTAAAACTTCAAACAATTTAATTGCCAATTCCAGATTAAAATGGTAGTGCACCTATCCAAAGTTGAGACATAATAATGCCATTGTTCAGTTAGGAATTATTTACAGATGGGTGGGGCACTCTTAGCAAATAAGGCACTTCTACTGAAGTTAGCAGTCTTTTTTTAAAATAAAGAACATCCTTTGTGATAAAAAAAACTTAATGTCAATAATGACATTATAATTTAAACTTTTTGGAATAGAAAACCAGGCAAAAGCACATTTATAAGGTTTTCCTACATTAAATAAACAGAAAAATAAGTGTTATAATAGAAAACATCACAGATTAAGGTGTTTTAGTGTTCCGGAATGAGGAAGAAATGTTGAGTTCTTTGAGGGCTGAGAGGTGGGCTAGAAGGACATTGAGGGTAGAGGAGAGGGCAAAAAAGAAAGAGAAGCAATGACCTTGTATTTCTAGTTTGATAACTGTACTGTAATTGCACTGATCAAATCTTAACTATAAAATAATGTAAATTTCTTATAGTAAATGCAGCAATACTATCCCCAATTCTTACAGTGAGTGTAGTAATACTATTCCCATTTCTTTTAGTGAATGCAGCAATACTATCCCCATTTCTTACACTGAGTGTAGTAATACTATCCCATTTCTTTTAGTGAATGCAGCAATACTATCCCCGTTTCTTATAATGAATGCAACAATACTATCCCCATTTATTGCAGTGAATGCAGCAATAATATCCTCATTTCTTTCAGTGAATGCAGCAATACTATCCCCATTTCTTATACTGAGTGTAGTAATACTATCCCCATTTCTTAAAGTGAATGCAGCAATACTATCTCCATTTATTATAGTGAATGCAGATATACTATCCCCATTTCTTATAGTGAGTGTAGCAATACTATCCCAATTTCTTATAGACAGCATAACAATGCTATTCCCATTTCTTATACTGAGTGTAGCAATACTATTTCCATTTCTTATAGCAAGTGTAGCAATACTATTCCCATTTGTTATAGCGAGTGAAGCAATATTATTCCCATTTCTTAAAGTGAGTGAAGCAATATTATTCCCATTTCTTATAGTGAGTGCAGCAATACTATCCCCATGTCTTATAGTCAGCACAGCCATAGTATCTCTATTTCTTATAGTGGGTGCAGTTTGAGTGAGGCCTTAGAGAACATGGACATGTAATTTGAATCTATAAGGTAGGAACTATTGCCATATCTTTCAGTACTCTGCACATACATTATCAACAAATGGGATGAAGATGCACCATACTGTCTTTACAGGACTGATCAAAAGTTAAATTCTAAAAATATAATGATAAAAATATATATAAAATCAACTTTAGGAAGATAACAATTCACAAGAAAAATGTTCCACAAGATAAAAGGTACAAATATTCCAATTATTTAAAAAGTATATCAAGTAAAAGATAATCGTTAAAAATATATGATCCTTAAAATAGTGTCAAAATTTGTTATGGAAACAGCAATTCTTAGAAAGTTAAAAATGTTCTCTGGTAATACATCATCACAACCTGTTCAAATAAAATAAATTGTCTCCTTGGGTGAAAATCGATACACCGGACAAACAGATGTTCTGCTGTCAGTGGGGATTGGCAAGGTATGCACCTTGGGCAAGGATCACATTTCCTGAAGTTAAGGAGGTATGCATGGGTTTGGTGTGCTTGTACTAAATGCAAATGGCAAAATTCTTGATCTCAATGAAAATTATCCAACACTCTATATACAGTATCATACAACATCACACCTAAAAAAATACATATGTGTATGAAGAGTCGGCCTAGGGCCAATTGGACCGATTTGGCCCTATGCTCACAGGGGCCCCACATGTTAGTAATTTTGAAAAATATATCTATAGAGAGAAAGTAATTTTAAAGCAATGGAAGAAAATTTTAGTTCAATATCATATAAAACTAGTTTAAAAGTTTATTTCCAAATGTCATGCCCACAGGGGGCCCCATGCGTAAATCAAGATGGGCCTGCCAAAATGACCCAAATCAGGCCCCACGTTTGCTAATGCCACTGTATATGTTGTTCAAGGTCTAATGGCGTGTCAGCACAATCTTAGAGACAGTGTTCTTCAAAATAAAAATACTACTAAAGTTAAAAGTAAAATGTTAAAAAAAATTCTTTAAAAAACAATGTTTATTTACCCTATGCAATTCGCCCTTTTATGCACCATGTAACATGGTCATGTAACTCATTATTTGGATTGCCCTTTCGGCAACAATATTACAATGACTTGGTGTGGAAAAGAGTTATCACTGCTTAAATTTACCAAAACAAGTGAAATTTGGGAATCTCTAATATACTGAAATAATGCTGAAGCATTCTAACGACAATGATACAAGATATGTAAAATATGCTCAGTTTTTTAATTAATGAGTGTTGTGATGTCATTAAGGTATATGTTAATGTTCTCATGTAGGCACCTTTATTGACCTTAAATAAACTATTGTTGGTTCTTCTAAAACTTCATACTAATATAGTTTTACCAAAGTTTGTTTATTCCAGATTGATGAGATTTGCACCTTATTTTTCACCACAAAACTTCCAGATGAAAATTAGTGATCACAAAGGACGTTAATAATAGCAATGTGGCACTCAACTTGGTCAAGAAAAGATGACAACAGATCATTACCAGTACAAGGTTGAATAATTTTCTTTTGTCCAAAATGCAGTGCTTTGATTGTGACATCACTGAATGACATTCAGCTAAGTTTATACCACTGTAGTAGTCAAATTTATCCCCCTCTGACAGTTTCCCCGGGGAAAGAATTGGCAAGCCGATTTTTTCCCTGAGGAAAGAATCAGCTAGCCAATTCTTTCCCAGGGGAAACAACTGGCTAGCCAATTCTTTCCCCCTCCAGCTAAAAGTTTCCTGGGGAAAGAATTGTCTAGGTGATTCTTCCCCCCCCCCCCACCTCCAAAACAACAGACTAACCCATTCTTTCCCCCTCCAGTTCCAAGTTTCCCACCTGGGGAAAGAATTGGTTAGGTGATTCTTTCTCCCCCCATCCAACTACACCTTTTATACAACAGAACAACTAATTAGCAAAATTAAAT
>JAECUM010006446.1:0-12180 GCA_016617855.1 Megalonaias nervosa | reverse complement strand
TTTCACAATCTGGTCACGTGCGTATGTCATTCACCCTCTCTGCTGCTATAAATTAAACAGCCATTATAGATATTATCAATAATGAGTATTGGAGAACCACACTCAGCTAAATTAGCTCGAGAGCGACTAGAGGCAATTAAAAAATATCTACCCGTTCGTGATTCTGTTAAGCAACAACTACAATCACGTCAGGAATCTCTAGCGGAATTTACAGAAGGTACAGAAAAATTATTTAAACCGATTGTCGAACCAACGAAGAAAATTGTTGCAGCAACTGAGGCAACACAACAAGCTCTTGCAACTTTGCCTGCTGATATTGCTGGCCGTATTCAAGCAGCTCAACCACAACCACCACAACCACAAGCACCACAACCAGCGCCTAAAAGACCAAGAACTAATATAAAAGATAAATTCACGCCTGAAGGTATTGCTGCTATCAGGGACCCAATCCAATTATTTGATATTGCCGCGTATGGATATTATGAAAGAAAAAATTATGTAAAACCAGAACACGTTAAATCATTAAGCTCTGCCAATTGGATCAGAGATGTATATCGTGTCGCTACTGGTATTCCAGAAATCAGATCTAATGAAGATATTATGAATTTTAACAGATTTGATGAGGATGTACATAGATATATAGAAGAGGTTGAACAAAGTAAACGATCACCACCACGATTTGAATTATCACCACCACAATTTGAATCATCACCAAAGACACCATCATCACCACAACGATCACAACAATTACAACAAAAGCTACAACGAGAACAAGAACGACAAAAAATAATAAAACAACAACAAAAAAAGAATTACAATTATTTAAAGAATCATTTGGTGATTACTCAGAATTAACACCATCACCACAAATCAGATTACCATCATCACAACAATCAAGAGAAGAAAAAAAAGAATTTCAAGACGCTCCTGGCGCGACTGGAAGTGGTCTAGGAAGTGGTCTTATTACTTGCCCCAATAACGTTCTTGCTGATGTCGATCGATTAGAAATTCTCATCGGAGGAAAAAGAGCTGGTAATAATTCCCCAGAAATCATTAATGAAGCAGCTGATATTTGCAAACGATTATTTAGTGGTGGCATCATGGATATTAATGTATATCGGTCTCTTATTAATGAAATCGCCGATGATTATTATAGTGATTAGATACAATTAGTGATAAAAACAATTAATAATAACAATGATCGTGCATGGTACTCAACGTGGACCTACCATGGTCAGGGTAATAAACTCTCGATTACCTGTATACAAAACGACCTACGGAGATGGATTAGGTGATGTTATTCAGGGTCTGTTTAGAAGAATAGCCCCAAAAGCAATACCGATTGCAAAGCAGCTAGGAATGAAAGCCATTGATGTTGTTCGTGAAAAAGGTATAGGCGCTGTTGGTAATATTGCTAGCAAAGCATTCTCAGCAATCAAGGATAGACTAGCACGATTAATACGCAGACCACAAGCGACCCGACCTCAACCTGTGAAATTGGCTAGCACTGAAGTGATGCCCGCAAGTGTAAGTAAAATAATAAATCAAGCCGCTAATCAAAAACTAGCGGAGTTAGCTGATATCCCGATGTCGGAAAAGGAAAAAATATAACCGCTAGTCTGATAGCAGGAAGTGGTCTTCGAGTTAGACGAAGACGATAATAATAAAGATGTTTAAACGCATATCTGACCCCGCGTTTGACATGGATGCACCAGTTCTCAAAGATGAATCTGTGCGCGATTATCAGTATTATTCTTACGACGCACGAATTCCAGATCAGCGTGGACGAATCGAATTACAGGTTCAGGATACAAGTAGATATTTCTTACCCGCTGAAGCATTTATTGAAGTAGAAGGTGAAATTATAAAGACAGATAATACCGAATACGCCGCTGGGGATATAACTGGTTTTGTTAATAATGGTATTATGGCGTTATTCGACAGCGCTACGTACATGATTGACGGAAAAAATATTTAATCGATTCAGAAAGACGTTGATGTTGCTACAACAATACTTGGTCTTGCGAGATACAGCGACGATTACTCAAGATCAGCTGGTCCATCAATGATGTTCTCAAAAGATACTTCTAATTCTCCAAAGTACCAACAATATAATATAAGACGACCAAAAAACTTCGCCGGCGCCGCCGATGTGGATGTAGAAAGTATGATTATTAATGTAGATGCAGATTTTAACTTAGGATTTGCAGCGCGTCGAGCAATATTAAAGGGTAATAGGAAATCATTTTCTTGTGTGATTCCACTGTCACACATCTTTGGATTCTGTAGAAATGTTAGAAAAGTTATTTTTGGAGCCAAACATACGGTTGTACTTGTGCGAAAAGGCGATGATAATGATGCAATGTGGCACGTTGAAGGAGCTAATGATGCTGCAACTGCGGCACTTCATGGTAAAGTTATACTGATCAAACTTTCCCTGTGGATGCCAGTGATGACTCCAACAATATCTGAAGAAGACCGGTTACTATCTTTTATGAGTCAAGGTGGTAAATCGACGTTATCATGGTTAACTATGACCACAGATGCTATCCAGAGTAATATTAATGGTTTATTTACGTGGCAAATAGCATCACAGCAAGGTGTTTCTGCACCGCGCCATATATTTATTACGCTTCAAAATACTGCACGAGTAAATAATCAAACACAAAGTAATATGATATTTGATAAACTCGGTGTTTCTGAGGTTTCATTAAGGATAAATGGACATCAAGAACCATCCGAGGATATATTATTGAATTTCGATCAAAATCATGTAGCACGTGCATATCATCGATTAATGTCGTTCATGGGTCGTGATCAAAATATTGATACTGGTTTACAAATATCGCAGCTAGATTTTACATCGCTGTATCCGATTTATTACTTTTCTCTAGAACATTTAGATTTAACCAGACAATCTGTGGTAGATATTCATTTTCGAGCTCGTGTAATTCGAGGGGTTATTGCAAATTACAGAGCAATTGCTGTTATACTCAGCGATAAATCGATGTTACTCGAAGGTGTTGGTGGACGAATGAGAGTTATCGATGCTCCAGTAGAAAACATATAATTAGATCACCTGATTTAAAATCAGGATAATATTAATAATGTCATATCATCACGTTAGTGTGAGTCTCACCCCTGGTCAGATTAAAAAGCTGCAATCAGCATCAAAAAATAATTGTGGAATAAAAATATCGCTAAAACGAGAACAGATGACCGGTGCAAATAAACTGTCGTTGACCGAACGTCAGTTTAAAAACTACAACGACGCTAAAAAATCAAATAAAGGCGTCAAACTTAATCTTTCTGCGGGCGCCATCAAAGATATTGCTAAAACGGGTGGTATATTTCCGCTTCTTGCAGCAATACCAGCATTAATAGCAGCTGCAGCCCCAGCTGTTGCAAAGGCAGCTGCGCTAGGTGCTGTTGGAACAGCTGCTGGAATGGCGTTAAAGAAAGCAACCGGAAAAGGAATCAAAAAAAAAGGAAAGGGTCTAAGATTACCAGGGACTCCACACTGGTACGGAAAGGGTCTAAGATTACCAGGGACCCCATACTGGTACGGAAAAGGCCTAAGATTACCAGGGACAGTTTACTAATATCACCTATGTCCAATTTTGATTTACTTAATGCTGCTAAGCAATTAAAAATAAAAAATTTCAGAGGTGTTTTATGCGCGATCAATTACCTACCGTTGCAATGCAACATGAAACCGGTATCATTAATCTCGATAAAAATTCTGGCCCAGGCACGCACTGGGTCGCATATGCAATTGATCCACGTGGAATTATTTATTTCGATTCGTATGGATTAGCACCACCAAAAGAATTTCTTCATTACGTTAGCAATAATACTGCTCCAATCTGGTATTCAACGCTACCGACACAAAAATAACTGATCCTCCAATATGCGGCCGTGAAACCCTCGCTATGCTTGATGCTGTATCAAAATCAACAGCACCGCCTCATAAAGTCGTACACGCGTTCACTACACTACGTCATATTACTTAAACTGATATCAGTAAATATAATGGTAGATATTTACGGAAGATCCTTAGGTAAAACTCAGAAGGTCGATTTATCTAAATATGCAACCATTGATCAGCTCAGAAATGAAATCGATGATTTATTAAATATAACAAGTGTGGATCAAAATGAAGTCGTCATTTTTCAGGACAAACAAGGACGATTAAAAACGAGTAATATACAACTACTAGATGTTCTTGTATGAATTCCCAACGCGGTTGTTAATAATGTCGTTACTTTCACTGATCAGGGTAAAATACAGGATTCCGGTAAGTCGGTTAACGATTATGTTAAGAAAACTGGTGATGTATTTACCGGTGATGTTATTATGTCAGGAAGAAAAATTATGTATCTTGGAGATCCAATCGCAGATACAGACGCAGCAACAAAAAAATACGTCGATGATCAAGAATCCAAATACGTGTCAGTGCGCGGTGGTACAATGCGTGCATTTCTCGACATGAATAATAATGGTATTAATAATCTCAGAACACCAGAAACAGATTTTGACGCTGCAACGAAGAAATACGTCGACGATAGGGAAATTCCAATAACGACTTCGTTAACGACAATTAATGATGGAATTGCTTCATTTAGAACTGAATATTTTAATCACGTACAAACATTTCTAAATTTTCGTAGAAATGTACACAGATCTATTAATGACTTTTTGGAACTCCACCAAATGTTATTATTAATCTCGCTGACATTAACGCAAGACTCAACGATATCATTAGTGGTATTCCTAATATTATTCAAAAAACTAATCTCTTTAAAATTCCTCACAAGCAGATCATTAATATCGTGTACACAGTCGCATCAGGAAAGGCAATATGGACACCGGAAAATAACACTTTTAAACACACTGCAGAGGTTACTGGTGTATACAGATTATCTGTATTTAGTAGTGCAAAATTCAGTATATTTACCACATTTCCATGGCGTCATTCAACCGATGATTTTTCTGGAATTGTGTCTATAGTGTTAAATAAAGATACTGAAGAAACGTTTATGCTAATAGCGAATGATAAAAAATTAACCACAGCAGATTATTGGTGGTGTATTGAGTTCATAGCCGAAACTCCTCAGTTAGTTACCTAGATAAATATAATGAATCAAGAGTCATTTATCGACGTTCAACGTCACAGATACGCTCAAGTATGTGAGTGTCAAACTAAACTAAAAAAATATCATCGACGATTACACGATAAAGGTAAAAAAATATCGTCGTCGTATGGTTGTTATTGATATAATGGTATACTCGGTTTCTGCTGTTATTGCTGGAAGTGGATTATTATTATCAACGATAACGATGACAGCGCCTGCAGTTGTAACGATTATAGTTTCAACGGCAACAACATGCGCAGGTATTTTCAGTATTATCGCTAAGAAAATATCTACGTGTACGAATAATAAACTAAACGAGTATATAATGCAATTACACACAGCAACAACCGCATACACTAAATTATGCTCGTATATTTCAGCGTATCTCAGTGATGGTAAAATATCCGATGAGGAGTTCGTAACGATAATGAAAACCTACGATGAAGCGTTCATAATCGCTAGTGATAATAACGGAAAGATGGAGAATTAAATAATAACGATAATAATAATGTCAGAGTCGCAATTACTTCAGCAGATCGTAGCTAATACAACGCCGTCAAAACTACTATGATATCATTAAGTTCAACCAATCCTGAATTTAGCGTTAATTTTCCGACTGCAATTCCAGCAAAGGAAATAGCATTAGCGCAATTATGAGTTTATTATAGCTGGCCTAATATCAGATCAAAACCGTTTGGTGGACAACCAGCAAATAATTCACTGGTATTCGCGAATAAAAATAAACCGGATGGAACACCTGATTGACAAGTTGTTGGAATTTCAACGGGCAGTTATCAAATAGAACAGATTAATGATGAATTCAAACGCAGAATTAAATCTATCACAGGGAAAGAATCTAAAATAGCGATTACTGTTTATGAACCAACACTATCAGCGGCGATTGAAATAAATTCCCCTGATTACTCCGTAGATATTTATCAAAGTTCGATCAGGTCAGTGTTAGGATGGCCTGAAGTCGCACCTGTTTATAATGGAGTTTCAGAACCAAAACTAGAAGAATTTAAAACGAGTGAAGAAAAATTCATTAAAGATCCAGAATATCGAAAAAAACCAACCATGGAGTAATACAAGATTTGGATTTCCAAACGAAGATAGATATTATTTTACCGATTTTGACGGTAAAAGAATCCCCAGGTTGAATAAAGCATTATTTATTGTTAACATAGACACCAGGACGAAGATTAGTTCCTATACGGTTGATGTAGAATTTATTAAACATTTTTTTAGATACTCTTAAACACGAATACGATAAAACGTTTAATGATTTAAGAAATTTACTTATTTCATTATCACAACATTATAATGAAAGTGTAAAGCAGCAAATAATTGAGTCAATAAAACATTTAAATGGTATCTTATTCGATTTATACATCGTCAATCGAAGTATTATAATCACTGCGACTAAACTCGATGGAAATCGTTACACAAATCCAGAATCTAAACAAGTATTTCTTAATCGTTATAAAATAAAAGAAAAAGATTTACAAACATTTGTTATACCAGATTTAAATAACGCTGAAATGAAAAAATCATTAAGTAATCTTATTGAAGAATATTATCCGGGAGTAATTGAATCGTGGAAAAAAATAGCCCCACCACCGGTTATACTAAAACACAATAACAATCCCTTTGGTGCCGGTAGACATATATCACCAGGCATTGTAAACATAACAACGACAATTGCAGTCAATCTGGTATGTGATGTTATTGAAGGTAGCTATCAGGTAGATCTTTCTAAATCTAGCCACCGCAGTGGCACTGCGGAACAAGGGTACATATTATTCAGTTTTAGCCCGATTGTTCCACCAGGCTCGTTAATTGTGACAGAACCAATTAATCCCGTTTACCTGCGAGTTCATAATCCATTTCTGACAAGAATAAATTTCAAACTTACAGACCAAAATAATAGAATTCTGGACACGAGAAACGAATCTCTTAATATAAACCTATATAGAACGTCTGATTATTTAATCAGGGGTATAATCTGATGAGTAAATACATAATCAAATTTCTATGATTAAAGCAATTGTATATATAATAAAGCGAGATAACTCGGCTATCTCTCTGCAGTAAATTGAACGATTATTTCCCTTACTACGTTACCTGTACAAACCCAGTTGTATGTACGTGTATAGCGTATATTAGTCCGTCTGTCTGTTACATTAACGAACTATAACTTTATGCGTGCAAAATTATTTTATGAATTTTGAAAAACTGAAGTACAATTCTACATTCTATTAGTAATACAAGTTCTGTGAGACAACACAAATATTATATATATACTTAAATTTAACTATATTATTGATAAGAGAACGATAGCCGAAATGGTAAGACGGTTTGACGTAGATCGAAGCTCTACAGACTCTCGCGTGTTCGAGTCTCCAAAAATGCTAAAGATATTATCTTGCATTTGCGACTGATGCTTATTTAATTGGGGGAACCCGGAGAATTTCCTCGATATCCACAACAGACAAAATACACTCTCCTATCATACACCCTTGAGGGGTGTACGTTTTACACTCCCGGGGTTTTGTATGGGGGAGAGTGTACAAAATCTGTTGGACGTAGACAAGATTCCCCCGTCATCACCATTTGTATATATTCATATTCATACAATCATTAGGATAAGTTTATGTTTGTGCAGTCCAAAATCATAAACCATTTGTATATATTTCATAACCATACAATCATTAGGATAAGTTTATATGTAACCTCTGATCCTGCTAGGATGTCATATGACAACCTAGGGGTTCACATGGGGTTTGTGCTGTCCTTAGAATTAAGTTCTTAGAGATAAGTTTATATGTAACCTCTGATCCTGCTAGGATATCATATGACAACCTAGGGGTTCACATGGGGTTTGTGCTGTCCTCAAAAATCAAAATCATAACCATATGTATATATAATCATAATCATACAATCATCCTCAAAACAGTCCCCTGACCTTCTGATCCTGCTAGGATGTCATATGGCAACCTAGAGGTTCACATGGGGTTATGGGGACTACATTTTTTTAAATAATTATTCAGATACTGATATTATTTTTTATATTAAATATATAAATATATATATATATATATATATATATATATATATATATATATATATATATATATATATATATATATATATATATATAATGAACCAAGAAAACATTAATGATATTATTTCTGCTCTTAAAAAACTAAAACATAACGGAATAAAAATATCTGATAATCTCGACCCTCAGAAAATTATATGCGATTTTGAATTACTGCAACAGAGAAAATTTGATAATAAATATACACTATCTTCAAACTACAGATTCATAAAATTAATTTATCAAGCCATGCTTGAATCACTAGCCATGGTAAACGACAATCAGATAAAGCTATTTGCACCTCTTGCACGTTCTATCGAAAATATTAAATCCGAACTGTCTCACGAGTACGAAAGAAAAAAGATTGTGGATAATCGTGTAATGCAATTAAGAAAGATTATGCTATCTGATTCTGTAAAAAATGATAATGACGCTGAGAGCGGTGAAGGTAGACCCCTGACTGTAATTATGGCTAAACAAAACCCTTGGGAAAATTAACAGAGTCGAACTATTTGTTTTTTTTAAGAAGACAGAATTAGACATATTCAAATACTATCCGCTGATTATATATTTTCGAAAGGGCAGATTTGTATATTTTATTTGCGACAAATTGTACTGATTGTGGATGTATGCTAAAATATCTGGCAGCTGTATTCATCGATTCAAAACTAATTTCTTCCCCAGTCTCTGTATTTACGGATTTAATAGATCTTCTTGCAAACTTTTTACATTTTCCAGTATTTCCCCGTGCAGTATTCTGACTTTGTGTAATAGCCTGTAAGTTAGATAACCGATTATTTTTCGGATTTCCATCAATGTGATCAACTACAAGTCCATCTTTGATTATTCCAAAAAAACACTCGTATGTAAATCTATGTGAGTAATAATATTTTGTTCCAGTATTAAATCCAAAATAACCAAATTTATCAATACTACCTACTGGTTTTTTCAATCTGCAGTTTCTAATCACACCTTCTCGAGATGCTTCATAATTGGTAAAGATTGGATGTGACACAAATTCGTTTTGTTCCATTTATATATAATACTATTTGTTTAAATCATTATTTTTTTTGAAAATCTAACCAAATAATCTTCTTCGGTTTTTATAGGAGAGTCAGCATTATTTTTTTTGTCATAATATCGTTTTAGTTCTCTGTATTTTTTACCACCGCATTGCGCACACAGTTGAGTTCTTCCTCGCACTCCAGCACTACACACAATACACGGTTTTGGTCCTAGACTTCCATTTCTAACACACTGCATATGATAACTACAATATTCATTCACGCATGATTTATTACAAGTAGAAGTATATCCAATTTTGAGCCAAGCACATTTGTTTTGTGTTTCAATCATATACAAAAGATTAATGTTCAATTAAATATATACTTGCTCTAATTATAATATGGAGGAATTATCCGTTATTGAACCTTCCCCTGCTAGATTTGACCTTGACAGACTATCAGAATATAAACTTAGTACTTCGATGCAGGATCTGGCATTAATGGCAATCGAACGTATTCGTGAAGTAAAAAAGGAATTTCGTGACGATGGTACTGCTCATGCATGGTCAACATTCAGAGTTGGAAATGTTACTAATATGATGAACGACAAACGAGGAAAAGTAATTATTAATCACCTTGATAATCAAAAATATTTTATTTTAATAAAATTTATTGTAAATACAGAAGAAGATATTTGGATTATTCGTGATAAGCGTGATCCAGTCAGTGTGCAGTCCGTTAGTATTGTTTTCTTAAACAATAAATCTAAACCCGGAATACTTACTGGCATTGATAAACCGTATTATGAGAAATCGTACCCTGTAACTGCTGTTGTCTATGGAATATTTCCGCTGAATGATAAACCTGACGTCGGGGATCTAAAACCTATGAGATTGTCAGAGTCAAGAATAAACTGTGTAGCTGAACGAGTTACAGAACACTTTACAAACGCGATACGTGGTAATGGTTTAACGGATTTAAGACGTAAAAAAATAAATGCATGGGCAGAGTCGGTTAAAGATACCGGAGCGTCTATCAGCGACGTTGCTGAGCTAGAGAAAAAATTAAGATTTCCAATAGCAGTAAAAACGTTAACCGGAGGGATTTTGTACAAACCGAAATATATAAAAAATGGAACTCCGATAGATATTATTGATCATAACGCGCACGCATGGACTGCTGCTGCAACAATATTTCCACGAGATAGAACGTTTAAATTTTATGACGGTGATATCTTTGATTTTATTAAAAATATTAGTAAAACCGATCCTGTTTCTGTTTGGTTATTTCAGAGTTCTGAGTATAATCATTATGATCAATTTGTACGACCCAATGGTGATATTTATCGTACAAAATCTCTCCATGAGGAAATGGAACATCTTGAGCTGAAATATACTTCAGACGATGTCAAAGTTAGACAATTATTAAATAATTGTTTTACAGTTCCATCTGTAGCGGCTCATTTCGCTCAGGAGAGAAATTCATGGAAACCAACACGATCGGAATTCCTTGAAGATGTCAAGAAAAGCTGCGTAGAATATGGTCACGGTGGATTATGGAACACCAAATACAACCATAGTGATGTTATCTCGGTTGATATGGTAGCGTGTTATCCTGGGAGATTTCTTGGATATGGAGTATGTTCTAAATACTTTAAGAGATTCGGACATCCTACACATGACATGACCAGGGTTGCGATAAACGGACCCCTTCCCATGGAAGGACCAGATGTTGACCTAACAGGATTTGCTTATGTAGAATCATTCGAGTTTAGAGAAGGTCTCCATCCGATTACTTATGCTTGGTTTGGAAGACATTTTTCAGAAAAATGTTGGGTTCCGATAGTACTATTGCGGTATATGCTTGATGCCGGATTTTTAATATCGTTGAGGGTAACTGAAGCAATTATATCGTATAGTTCACAGAAGCAAGTTTGGTTACCAGAACCGGATAGATTTAGTGTCGATGATGCCAGGAAAGAATTCCCTGATATTGATGAAGATCATGTCATTAAAATAAATAAATGCAGGAACGAGCATGATGAAAAACTTACAAAAGATCTCGGTAGAAAAATAATCGGTAAGTTTACTCAAGGAGGATCACATGATCATAAACGAACGTGTACAAGATTGATTATGGACGATGCTGAACTAGATTTTATAATCGCTGATACAACGGAGAAAATACGTTTATAAACAGATGTAATGCTTATTTATCAGATGGAACAAAACTAGGTACCATTGTGAGCTATACTGATGGCGAGTCACCGCAGTTTACTCATCTAAGATCTTCGATGCTAGCGTACGTTTCGATAAATCTATTATCGATGATAAACAGATTTCCTCGTTACGCTGTCAGAGTTGCTACGGATTCATTTTATGTACACAAAAATATAAAGATTTATTAAAACTCGGTAATGGTGAATGGGGGACATGGAGGATAAAACAAGAAAATATACTTAGTTATTCTGAATCTGCCGATGTTGAAATTGCGGAGACATATTACAAAAATAATAATCAAATATTAAAGTCATCTGCACCATCTGTGTACGATCCTGTATCCAGACATAAAACCGTTTATACTAATGGGTGTGGTGGTTCAGGTAAAACAACTCGTGCGATTAATTTATTTATAAATAATACATCAGATATGATTGTTTTGACACCGACGCACAAACTTGCTAGAGAAATAAAGCAACGAGGAGTAAAATTGTGTACTTATTACAGTTTCTTTAGATGGTGTGGAGACACATGCACTCCATCGCGGATGGGTGAGAAGTATATACCTAAAATTATCATTTGGGACGAGGTATGCACGGTGTCGTTAGAAACACTAAAAACATTTCTTGATTGGCTATTGACAAAGAATACTGCTGTGATTAAGTGTGGCGATAATGGTCAACCACCACCCTTTATTGGTCAGTCTCCACATGAATGGTTGA
>JAECUM010006445.1:0-81722 GCA_016617855.1 Megalonaias nervosa | reverse complement strand
CCTGAATCGATGCATATATGACAAATTATGTTTTGTTAAGAAATGTTGATAAAAGTGTAAAATATGTATGAGTGGCAAAATTGTATGTGCACAATATACATTCAAACTAAGATGAGCTAGCATTAAAGCTTTTCAAGAAATAACTTAAACTGGAGTTGGGACACAATTTTAAAGCAATTTTGATTTAACACTGGAATTAGACCACAGTAACCCAATTTATGTATATGGAACAAATTCATTCTAATATGCATCCATAAATGCAAGTCTGATCTTAACTGGTGTATTGAAATATGACTCAGAACCTGAACAGCGCATTATAATGAATATCAGAAATATGGATAAAGGAAACTATATATTCATCACTTCTTGAAACAATGGCATAAAAAGAAACAAATGACACACTAACCTGCCCAAAATTTTGCTTTTTCAAGGCTTGATAACGTTCCCGCAGTTGCTCTGCCATCAGTTTGAACTGATCCCGCTCGCTACGACATTGATCCAGTTCTTTGCTTAGGATTAACAAGGCCTCACCCTTACTGTCCAACTTCTGTTTGCATATCTGATACTGTAATGAGGAGTGGAAACAGAATATGACAATCATTTGTGTGTGGCTTTCTTCCACAAAGGTGGTATACTTGTGGAAAGTCAGTTTTCATAATCAGGTCAAGTAAGAGAGAAGAATCAACCAATCAACTGATTACGTGAAAGATAAATAATAATTTGCATATACATGTAAATTTATAAAGCCACCCATTCTGAAATGAAAAGTAACAGCTTTTCATGAGAGAGACAAAATAGTTAAAATGTACTATTTGGGTGTCAGCCAAGATGGCTTTATCAAAGAAGATGCTCATGGTATATGTAAATACAGTATGACACAATTGCTATGAACACAGTGAATTAATAAAAAGCTTTTGTGCATGCATAGGAAGCTTCATTAATTTTAAGAGTACAGGAAATTACAAATACATTAAAGTGATTCTCATGGTCCAGCTATAAATATGTTTCATTTTATTTGTGTGCAAGTCACAATAATTCTGGTAAATGATGCTAAATATAAAAACCTACTGTAATGGTTGACTTTTCAGAGTGTACAGAATTTTAGGGAATTTGTAATTTGAATAATAAAATCTTGGTACATATTTGATTGGTTTAATGCAATCTAAAAGTGGAATTTTTTATTGATTGCACTTGCTAACAACTAAAGCTGGAGTTGATATGGTTCACAAGAAAAGAATTATTTTTACCAAGTTTTCTCTTTATTTAATTGCAATGCTTTCCGATCAAGAACTTTTAAAAGGGGACTTCAAAAAAAAAAAAAAAAAGATTTTCAAAATACAAAACAAAAGAAACAAAAACGTGACCAATACTTTTCTGGAAACCATATACAGCCAAGCTGATCTGAACAGTTGCCTTTATATAAGTCACCTGTTCTCCACAGCCATTCTAATCCACCCCCCCCAGCAATTTCAAAGATAAAAGTCATGTACATAATGGTCATCTGGAGTGCATGCTGCATCAGGGGTTTCCTTACCAAATAATGGTTTCTTACTGCTTTGAGTGGTCACTGTAGTATATTAACAGTGTTTGCTCATTGTGTGCTAACTAAACTTTTGCTTCAAGGCATGGTTTACATAACGGCATATCATGTCAATCAATGTGTAGACATTTTATAATCTTGCTTGTACTCACCGTATTCCAGTCACATTGCCAGTGTAACTCAAAGGTCAATATGACAAATCGGAAGAGCAAGGCAGTTTTTACCTTTAGGGGAGAGGGTCAAAGCAATTTGTTTGCTGGATCATGGGAATAATAGTTGTGATATCACAGCGGAAAATGGAGCTGCCCTTTGTGCAATTGTGACATGTATAGTTTGATATCTTCATTTATCTGCCTGTGAATTAAAGATATCTCTGATGATAAAGTGAACCTCTGAGGAGAGATATGAGGTACATCCCTTTTTATCTGGGTTAGGGGTCATTACAAATTTTAAAAACTAGTCTGTATATGAAAGTTTTGATTCGTATTCTACAAACAATAGCCACATAAGGTTTCTTTTCATTTACTATTCATCACAGACCTCTCACATAAATCAACTGCCCTTTCATGTTGGTGAGTTGAGCACCTGGTTCATTCATATACTTTTTGAAGTGTGTACAGCTGTTTCTAAGTTTAACTATACAAGCTGACCAATCAAACAGTCATTTATGTTTCAGTCATATGTAAGCTGTCAATTAATACTGACATTAGTGTTTTGTCACAATGCACAAAATGCCAGTATTTTGTTGTTGTTTTTTATGGGTTTTTTTTAGGGTTAGTGATAATTTTAAAAAATGGAATAAAGTGAGCAGGATACACTGATCATGTGTGGAACTTAAGTTTGGGAGAGAACAATACTGGCATGTTTTTAATGATTTTGCAGATTAGTGCACTAAACTAAATCAGTTGATACTACTACTACTACTACTACTAATAATAATAATAATAAATGTACTACTACTAATATTAATGAGAATGGTATATGGTACTTGTTCAAAAATGCAAGTTTCAAACGTGAACCTGCATTCAGAGGTCATCTGTGTACAAAGGTCAGTTTGGTCTTGTCCCATGGGTGACCACTAATGACTGCAGTGCACTGGGAGAAAATATAAACCCATCAGATGTGTCAAATTCTTAAATTGAGATCCCTGAGAGAAAATGAAGGTCGGGAGAAAAGAAAAAAGTCTGTTTCTAAAACTATCAGATACAGAATATAATTTGTTCTTACCCTACCTTATCCAAAATGCAATCCAACGTATTCACCCACCTAAGAGTCTCAACCATTCTTTTTTAAACCAATTATAATTGCTAAATAGTCAGAGAACATCTGAAAAACTTGCTTAACTATTTATGTTAATTTTTAAATGCAACGTCTATGATGAAGATCTGGATAAAGAGAGCACTTGGGTAACCCTTGTCCAGACTCAGAAAGTACCAGATGCATCTGCACATGCAAATTATAATCTATGTCTGATTTATTAATAGTGTTTTGGGAAATATATTAACATCTAAAATAAAGCTATCATGAAGGCAATTTGTCACTACATGATAGCCTGTCCTCACTGGAATTTTCAACACAGCAAACAAATGGTCATACTAAGTGCTCATAATGATTAATTTTCACATTTTTAAATCATGGTCTTGAAAGAAGACAAACATTATTTGCCCTAATTAAATGCATACTGACCACCCCGGTGGCCTAGTGGTTAGAGCATCCGCCTCGAATGCGGGAGGTCGTGGGTTCAATCCCCGGCCGAGTCATACCAAAGACATACAAAAATGGTACTAACAGCTGCCTCACTTGGCGCTCTGCATTAAGAGGTTAGTGTTAGGACTGGTCGGCCTGGTGTCAGGATAATGTGACTGGGTGGGACATCATGCTACATGTCTGCGGCATGATGCCCCAGTGTTAGACATCACTATAAACTGCCACACTGCAGACATCGTAGCGATATGACTGAAAAATTGTTAAAGCTACGTTAAAAATCCAACACACAATAACAACAACACAACAAATGCATACTGAATCTGTAGAGTGAACAATGTTCTAAATACCGTATATACTTGTTTACAAGTTGAGTCCAACAAAAAACAACATAGACTGATCTGTCATCGCATAATGCACTGGCTGATCAAGGTCTATGTTGTTTATTTTACTGACTGCTGTCCAATATTCTCAAAGCCACAGATAATTTGGTCACATTATTCACATGTTCACATGAGCTACCATTCCATTTACTATTAATCAGCTTGGCTGATAAAGTTTTAAGTGGTTGAAGTTGGTTTATACATGAGGCAGGCTCAAACAATACAATAATTCCAATGCTTTTCAATTTAGTTAGCATGAAACAGACACCGCTTGTTAACTGCATGATTTTAGCAAAGGACAGCTACTCTCATGTTTGGTTCACATGTGGAATGATGACATTATCCAAACCAGTGGGGATCTAAGTTCAATTTTACCATTCTTCAGTGACTGTGTTAATGCCATGGTTGTCAGAAAGTATTTGGTGTCAGTTCGTGCAACTGTATGGGGAGCATTTTAATTAACAGATGATACACATGTAAGTGATTAGCTTAGTGTTCTGGCTGTGTCAGCTTCCTTTGATGCTGAGAGTAAGTGGCTGATCATGACAGGTGTTAGATTTGTCCTCACACTGGTAGCAGTCTTGTTTTAACCATTAAAGCAACTGATGTTTGTTGTCAGCATAGTTTTGTTCCTTGGTATTCTTTATTTAGGGTATTTATGGAGTTTAATCAATGAAAATAAATACCTTCAAATATGTAAATTTTGTCAGGCAAAACCATAAATTTAAGTACCCATGAAAATATCTTTTTTAAAACACAATCGAGACCCACAAAATAAATGATACTTCCATTTTCTAAAAATCTGAGCAAGAATTTTGTAAAGTTATTTCAATAGCCAGAAATTTCTTTGAAGGAATTCCCAGGCCTTCATGAATATTAAATGGGCTGTCCCTCTGTGACTTTGAGTGCTGCATTTGTGCATTGTCTAGATGCCTGGTAATGTTACTCTCTAGGTGGACATCATATACTTCAGAATGAATAAATGTCAATATGGTTTTTTTAATATGAGCAATTAATAAAGTGCCTCTCCTTGCAACTGTGCTCCACAAAGTCATTCAGAAATTTTAAAATTTAGTTCTGCTGGGCATTGATCACTTTACCAATGGCCCATCATTCCCTGAATCACACATAAATTTTGACATTTTGCCTTAAAATCTTAATCACACTTCCATGCTAATAAAACAACCAAAACAATAATGTAACAAAAAATATGGAGTAAAATCCAGTTTAAAGAAATGTTGCTGATCATGAAGTAGTCAATAATCTTGAATAAAGATAGCATACATTATCATTCAAGGTAACAAAGTAATAACTGTTGTTTCTTCAATACGTGGCCCTTTCATTTAATTAACTTTGAATAAACTAGGTTCTTCTACTTCATGTACTTTACATATGGAAATTATCCCAATCCTATCCACCAGCAGTGCTCCAGAGAAAAGTTAAGTAATCTGGTCAGTGATGCTTGTTTATCTGACACACCTAACATCTTAATCACCTCTTTGATAATTAACTGTATAAAATGTCATGTTGTAATAATTTTCTACATGTATTAGACATGGTTATGGGCATATTTCATGGTTCAAAGAGAACTCTCCCTCCTCCCCCTTCCAGTTACTGAAAATTATGTCAAGGGATATGAAAGTAATAAATTGTGTTTTATGTGTGACAGGTCATGTTCTGGCAGATGTGATTTATCCATGTATGTTTTATATTTACAAGCAGCCTGTATTTTGGATACAAAGTCTCAGTTCAGTCATTTTATGTGGTCCAAGGTATCTCAAATTAACTGGTACAAAGGTTAATTTCTACCTCAAACAGTTATGATACTGTCTGTCACCAGTGTCTTTGTGTGAAGCTTCATTTACTAGTTCACATGGCCTAAGTTTAATTTAAATATTTTTCATTCAGCTATCAATATAATGTTCATATCTTCTCTGGAAATAAATATATTCATTTCTAAACCATCACCATGGCAAGATAATACCCAAATGAATTTAGTCATTTCTTGAAAATAGCATACAGTATACATGTCAGAGAATAACCAGAACAGTAATATTGGTTTATGTCACACATTTCTACTTCCTCTTGGCCAGAAGCCTTCATTATAAGTGAAAATGTCAGCAAATATAAACTGAGTACAGTCCTACCCGTTTATGTCGACATCCTCGGGCCCGAGGAAATATTGTCGACATAGGCGGATGTCGAGATAAGTTTGGGGGGGGGTCTGAAAAAAAGATATAAGTTAAATTCGTCAGTAAGGGGTGACCTGTCGTCAGTGAGTGGCATTTACACTTTGAGAAAACAAACAATGCAAATTTTGATTACATGAAGACAAAACCAGTGTGAAATACACTTGTATATTGACAAATTACATTTTGGTTACCTTTGTGTAATAAAATCCACAATAAAATATTGCATCAGTCACATCCTGATATGAAGAACATTCAGTACGATTTTCAATGTCGGCATAAGCACATGGTTGCATAGTTGTTATTTTCACGCTTCAAGTACATGTACTTAAATTGGCCTAGATTTTGGTCAGTCTGTTCCCATCTTATTGAGGCTACCAAGGGGATGGGGCTATTCACAGGGAAATGAAAACCTGTCAACAAGTTGGTTTAAACAGTACGGGCATTTAGTTACAGAAGTCATCGTGAAAAGTACATAAAAGCGAACAAGAGATATGCGGCTGATATGATTAATGAAGGCATAATATTTTATACATTGACACATGCTAATGAGGTATTAAAAGAAAATGATTCTTACAATACAATATTGTAACAATGTCAGCTCAAGTGGTTTACATTTCAAATTTTTCACAGACATCTTTGCGAGATGCCCCACCCTCAACTTCCTTAACAGCCAGATATTTAGTTTCCAGAGACTGTAAATTTAATCTGCATTTTACACTGCCGTTGGTAGCCATCGTAAATATAAATAAAGTTAAAAAGGAAATTTCACAGCACAATAAACTTGTTTTAATCACTGATCACTTTGGAAAATGCAAGAACTGATCAGATTTCATTGCTTTTATTTATGTCGCCGTGAGAGGCCAACTTTATAGGACCAAACAAAAGCCTGTTTTTTTATCCGACCGCGACATTAAAGCCTGGTGGCAAGATCAACTAATTGTTGAATAAAGTACAGGTCAGAACTGGCCGCTTGCCGACATAAATGATTAGGCAGAAAAATTAAAGCCTGGTGGCAAGATCAACTAATTGTTGAACAAAGTTTGGGTCGGAACTGACAGCTGGTCGACATAAATGATAAGGCAGGAAAATTAAAGCCTGGCGGCAAGATCAACTAATTGTTGAACAAAGAATGGGTCGAACTGGCAGCTTGTCAACATAAATGATTAGAAAACAAAGGATTTGTTCAAGCTGGGACCAAGGGCTTCTGTCGACATGTACGTTTACTTTTATCTCGACGTCAAGATAAGCATGACAATTTTGGTAGTAATAGCAGACCAAGGGACCGGGACTTTGCTTTTTTGTTGAAATAGGCAGCTTGTTGACATAAGCGATGTTGATTTAAGTGGGTAGGACTGTATGTTAATGAATCAAAATTAATGAAGGCTAAAAAGATGTGTTATACCTCAAGAAAATAAATCTGAGGTAGATCAAAGTATATGGTTGCTGACAAATGTGATTTACCATAGCTCTTTTTCCACAATAAAATAAACAAATCTATAAGCATGTTTTGTACCATAAAAATACTCGTCATTTTTATGACATTGTGAGGGACAGTGTTTCATACAGTAAAGTTTAACAAAACAAAGTCACTTTTTGAACTGCATGCCCCTACAATGTAAGATGTCTCTCCTGATATTTATGTTTTGGGGTGTGAAATATTACTGCCTAAATAACGGCATTGTGTAGTGTGTTCCCCAGTCGAATGAAGGGAATGAGGCCAGATTTTCATGACTATCTCAGACACTCAGCAGCACATATTGATGCTTTTCTAAAAATTAAAGTTGTGTTGCTTTACATACCTTGTCTTTTTCCTAACAATATCAAATTCTCACACAAGCTAATGGGCATGTTTTCAAGTTCTGGAGACTTACATTTCAGTTGGCTGGAATGCAATGGAAGCAGGTAATGCTGAAATCAAATTAAGATGAAGTATGTTTCTTTAAAGAAACAAATAAAAATATACTAATAGTGAAGAATGTGGTTAGATAGCTTCTTTTCATTCAAGATGCTTGTCATCCTTTTAATAAATTTTGGCCTTATTAGACAAATAACTGAGTACGTATGATCCCACTAAAGCAACATGACTTTAATTTGTGGAAAAGTGCTGATATGTGCTGCTATGTATGTGAGATATTCCTAAAAATTCTGCCTCTTGTTCCCCTGTCAGTCAAAAGGCGACACAACACTGTTATTCTGGCAATATGACATCACACCCATGACAATAATTGTCAGAGGAGATGTCTAGTCCTACAATGAAAGACATATCACATGTTATTTATGTTTTGGTGCTGTCTTACTGCCCAAATAATGGTCTTGTGTCACATGTTCCAAAGTCGACGGACAGGAGAAAGAGAGATAACATTTTCAGGAATATCTCACACACTTAGAAACTGATACTGACTCTCTTCCACAAATTTAAATCTAACTGAATCTGCTTACTTTGCTGTTTTTATCCTGATGGAATTAAAATCTGACAGCAGCAAATGGATGCCTTTTCATGTTCCATTCAGCTAGTTGGAATGCAATGGAAGCCGAAATCAGATAAGGTTGAAAAATGTTTCTTTAATGAAACAAAAACAAATATACCAATACTGAAAACATTGTTAGATGGCTTCATTTTGTTCAAGATATTTATCATTCTTTTAACCAATTTCAGCATTCTCAGCTTGCATCATATTCCAACCAACTGAAATGTAGGTCAACAGCACTTGAATACAAGTCCATTTGCTTGTGTAAGAATCTTGAATTTATTCGAAACAAGACATCAGAGTAGGTCAAGTTCGCATAAATCAATACAAATTTAATTTGTAGAAAAGCTTTGATACATGCTTCCAGGTGTTGAGACATTATTGAAAATTTGGTCTGGTTCCAGTGTCAGTCAACATCAGAACACGCAACACAACGCACTTATTTAGGCAGTGAGAGGTAGCACTAAAACGTAAATAACGTGATACGTCTTACAATGTAGGACTCGGAAGACATATTACAGTACTCATTTCAGTTGGAGAAATAATTGCCAAGCAGCGTTCAAAAGCCAAATATGACTTGATTTTTATTATTACTAAATGCATCACCAGTAAAAGATAGGTTTTTTTACTTGCAAAAGCTGTACTTTATTTCATGTCCTATGTCAATCACAAGAAACGCGGACTATTGCTGATGCTGCATTGATTATACAGGACATCAACATATAAAACCCTTATAATCAATCCTATACTGCTAAAATTGGGGTCTGTTTGAATCAGAAGACATGTTACTTCATTTTGCAGTGCTTCAAATTTGTTCTCTAGTCTTGTATACTCTTCATCAGAAATTCTGACTGATGACTGTTCCGTTCGTCTGCTAGCCATTTCACTTCCATAGCTGGCAGCAGACTGGCTTATCTAATTCTACGATAATATTTTGGTGTTTGGTTTCTATTTTTCAACGTAGTGAATAAAAACCAGTCTGTAAATCAGAAAAGTTAGTATAAGTTTGTTTCGAATCAATTTTTGGACTAACCAAATTCTAGCCGTGTTTAGTATTCTACGTGGCCATCATCTGCGCATGTGTACAACACACAAGTAGTTTCCTGTCTAATTTAACAACATGTTTCTTCGACGTTGCACATCGTTTATCTTAATTGTTTGCTTATCTGCTGCCTCAGCACTTTATTTTCACATCGGAGAAACTGAGAAAAAATGTTTCATCGAAGAAATTCCTGATGAGACTATGGTAGTAGGTAAGTTTCAGCTGAACAGGTGTCCCTTTTGTAACGCGTCTTCATGCCGTTCAGGTGAGCAGTTCGTGGTCATAGTTCACCAAAATATTAGTGTCGAATATGGAAACTATCCATATAAATATGCAGTTTATGTTCGTCCTTTATTGACTGTGTATTCCAAATAAGATTTTATGGGACAGGTTGTATTTACATTTGCTTATTGATGGCAAATGGCATTGAGTTTCGAGGGATGACGTGTAGACCAACACTTTGTTCTCTCCCTTTTATTCTTAACTGACGTGACTGGTGGTGAACAGCAAGTGGGTGAAGATACAATTCGTGCTGGAGCGTCCACTTTGTTACTCAGTCGAATGATCGGGCTATTAATTAATCAACTTACTCGATTAAACTTGGTATCCAGACGCTAATAATAATTCATTTTCTATTGATACATCGCGTTAAATCCGTTAGAACCCTCACTGCGTTTGTTTGTACCCCCCTACCGATGTAAATAACGAAAAGCACAAAAGAGATTTTTTAAAAAATGCACAGAACTTAGTTCATTCATTCGTTTATCATTTCAAACCTGATGGTGAGGGAACCCAACATTATTATCATCTGCGTGTTTCATACCAAACAGAAGTTTTTCAGTGTGAAAGGCAACCCTGCTTGCTGGTCATTTCCAGTTCCTGGACAAGCCCATTTTCAGGCAATGGGTGGGTGCACAACCACACATGTATGTACATAGAAGGAAAATACGTTGTCTTCTTCTGATATTTACAATGTCAAATCAAGCTAAGGAAAAGAATGACCACTACAAATTTGCCTTTCACATTGCGTTAATAAATGATGTAATTTCTACGTACATATGTGCAGAGGGATATAACTCTCAACTCTTAACCTGATGGTAATTTACAGAATTATCAGGCAGTTATTGAATAGGATGAACTGCATCACTCTTTGTCTGAGGAAAATAGACTCACCCATGGTGTATGTGATATGGCACCATGTTAGAAACACAGCTAGACATGAAACTAGCAAACGACAGTGTTACTGTTAGGGCCACTCCGGTAACAGAAGTTATAAATCAGTGAATGAAATGACTAAGTTCTGTGTATTTTTAATCACACGAAAGATTTTTGTTACTGTATTGAAATTGGTAGGGGGTACAAACTAATGGGGATTTATGCAAAAATTGTGGTGTTAATCCCTGTCAGAACAGAACTGGTGATGCATACTTGGAAAGTAGCATTACCTCAGTACAAGAGCTATGCGTTGTAAAAATTACAGGAAAGCTCATATCACTGGGAAGCAACTAAAGTGTGGGACCATTACAATGCATTGCTTTTGTCTTGGTTGTTGCTGCTTTTTTGCATCCAAAAATGAAAAGAAAGCACACCTTTACTCATATTTCATAATCTTGGATGTCCTGCATTGAAACTTATGTTTGGTGTGAAACACAAAGGGAATGAGATTGTTAGAGACCTGTTGCCAATAATTGGGTTAGAAAATGATAAACTATGAGTAAAATGACTGAATTTTTGTATCTGTTTTTTTAATATCCTTCAGATTTTTCATTTTTTAAATTAGAAGAGAGGGTACAAACTACAGGGGATTGTTTTGTCTAATAATATTTTTTCAACATAAAAAGGACATCAGATGTAACTGGTATTCCCATGATCTTCAAAATCCTAATGTTAAGTAGGTGAAAACAAAATTTATAGTTACAAATGAAGACCTGGAGAAATGCTGTGATATTTTGCCATTCCCCTATCAATGTCAGCTCAGATAGATATACATATGATTGCTGGATTGGTCATTGGATGAATTTAATTTTGCCAAACATGGTGAAAGTGATAAAAAAAACCCAACATATTTTTTTAAAAAATATTTTCATTAAAAGTTAAACTTGTATACTTATTTTCAGATGCATCTTCATTTGGTAACATACTTTCAGTTCACATGACACATAATGCAGAACTGTTTGCATATGTCAAGTGAATATTGTTTTATTATCAGTTATTAATTTGCTTCATTTTGATCCAATTATGCTTTTTAAGAAGTTGATATGAATATAGATAAAACATTTAATTGCCAAAGAACTTGTACAAAATATGTATCTTGGCAGGGTTTAGTAATAATGCCAGCAATATGAAATTATTTAAATTGTGTCCATAATGATCTCAATGACATTTATCTTTGCTGACCAATGTTTGAAATCAGTTCAACAAACTTGAGTCTCCAAAGTAGAATTAAAAGCAATAAAAAATCCAAGATATGTCTAAAGATAGATATATATATGTGCAAAGTACAGAAAAATGGGTAGGGACAGCTAGTCAGTAATTGTGCTAGATTTTTATTCTATAGGGCCCACTGCATGTTTACTGTAAGGAACTATGGAATTTTTAAGAGGTGGGTAGCTGGGATCTTTTTTTTCCCTTTCTTTATAACATAATTTTGTTAAACTAACATAGGGACTGGGTAAGGTCTAATTTTCTACAGATCAGAGGGAAATGACTGTTTTAAAAACATTTCAAAATGAATTGCAAGCTCCTCCCTGCTTTAGAATGTTTAATGGTCTGTTGCTAACAAAGATGTGACTTTAGTGGTTGTATTGAAATCAAACAGATGCCATTGTCATATATATTACACAAATTTATCTGACTTGAAGCATCGTATTTAATAGCCCCAGTTATAACCCAGCAATTAATGACAGAAGTTTTGTTAATTGCCCACAAATAAACGTAATTACATTCATTGCTGAAATGAAGAATAATTGTAATGATTTCAAGACTACTCTCTCTCTGTAATAATCAAGTTGCAATCAAATATTCAAATTTTACTTTTCAACAAACAAGGAGAAACACTTCATTTCTTCAGTTGTAGTTTGTTCACTTGCATTTTCAGGTTTGAGTATAAAATTGTATGATATTCAAGACTACCAGATTTCAGTATCTAAAATCTCCCTCTCTGACGTTGAGTCACTATGTGGTCTATTGAGTTTACTTGTTGATAGGAAAGATGTGTAGGTATTTAGGCTACTCTACTGTGAGTCATTGTAGATATTAAATGTTAAATTTTTTGTTTTCATTATGCAAAAAGATATGTATCGTATAGTGTCTTGCAGAGGGACAAACTTGGCTAGAGAACCTGCCAGCCATCTCTGATTGCCTCAACACCAGAAATTGTCACTGATTTGTTGGGGTTGTTGTGTTTAAATCAGTAAGATATTTTTGTCAACCAATGAAATGGATCCTCTTTTTTGCTTCCTTGGTCATGAATGCACTTTATTCAGTGAGCGAGGTTTAGGTGTTCACATGCCCACGACCTGTGTCGGAAAAAAATCTTGAGCACTACAGAATTTGACAAGTATTTGTATCAGAATTCAGATCTGTGTCAATAAGTATATATGAAAATAAGCACGCACAACCTTTGCTGCAGTATACCAGTGTTGTCCCTTGTTAAAAATCAGGCGTGTGGATGCACCTTGACCTCCTTACAGTGAGTGCATCCAGTGGTCCTGATAGGACACCCTGTTGTCCAGATAACAAAACTGTCCCTTTGCAAGTTCAGCATCAAGTTTTAATATTTGTAAATAAAGATCATGAACATTTCATTGATAACAAATGCTTTGTTTCCACATTATGAATAAATGTAAAAGATGTTTGCATTTGAAATTGTTCTATCAAAATGAAAGCAAGAAAGTTTAATTTCAGTGTGTTGCAGTTACTGTGCAACCATTGAGTAGTTATGCACTCAGAAGTGGTTTTATCCTATTGCATGTATACTTCTAAGAGAATTGCACCCTGTCTTTTTTGATGGTCAAGAGACACCACTATACACACAAAAATGTGTATATTCATACAGTGTACTATCTAGATTGTACAGCAAGTCACTCAGTGACTTTTAGATATTTGGTTACCATTTAATATTTTTGGTTTTATTTATATTTACAGGAAGATATAAAGTTCTTATATTTGATAAAAACAGCAATGATTATGTCCCAACTGTGCATGGACTTGGGATGCATGTAGAAATTAAAGATCCTGAAGATAAAATGATCCTGTCCAGGGTAAGAAATCAGATGACATCACTTTTTCAGAGCTGAATGACCAATAGCATGTGCAGTGTTATGTACAGGAGACACCATGTATCAGCAAATGAAAGCCAGCAATATTCATGTTGTTGACCAAAACATGTCTATGTACTCAGTCCACACAGTCAAACACATGTCCAAAGAATTAAAATTTGCCAAGCTGCATTTGTTTGTTAATAGTCAGAAGTCATATATTGAGAATTTCATTGGACCATTGGCCTCTCTTACTGCAGACCAAGCATTAAATAATTGTACAATGATACTTCAGTTCGATTTTGGCCAGAAAGTTCAGATACATGACATTGTCTACTATATAAAAAGACATAAATTTAATGAATTTATGGTCTTTCAGTCCATTTTTGTGAAATTTTCACCATAAAAACAGAAGTTTACATTTTTGTACAAAATGGTAAGTAATAGTAGGCTTATTACAGCAATGACTTACGTGATCAATGACTCTCATCAAATGTAAATTTTCATACATGTAACTGACTATTCAGTGATTGCTAATGTTTGAAAATTTTGTAATGTATCCATCTCTATCCCATTTTGTTCTGTTTTGAACAGATTTCCTCTGGAAAAAGTTGCTGTCTTTCATTAAATTCAGGGCAAAAAGAGTTTTATTTCCTTTGCTAGCATATTAAAGTATGCAAGTTGTGCACAAAGATAAAGTGTCCATTTTTCAAACATATGGACTGTGGCATACAGAGTGCCTTTGATCTATTTGTTAACATCACAGGATTCCAAATTTGGCTTATTCAAAATAGTACAGATCATTGAAAAGTTCTCTGTAAGCAAAGGAATGAAAACAAATCCCTTATTTGCTTAGTGCTACCTGTACAAAGCTTCTTTGATTCTACACTAACCATTGGACTGAACTGTTGGGCCCAATAACAGTATCCTAAAAATACAAATTTCTTTCATGTCATCATGTATGTTATATTTGATGTACATATAACAAATTATTTACTCTCCAGTCAGCCTGAAAAATTTACTCTGGTACACAGTTTTCCTACAGTTAATCTAAACTTTATTCTTTGGACATGTTTTGACTAAGGTGCAGTCATTTAAAAGAAAATGCTTTATTTCTCTTATATTTCAGAATCAGTATGACAGATTGTTTGGGAAGTATTTTAAATCAACAAAAGTTTCACAGAATATTGCAGCTAAACAGTTCAGTCTAATCTTGAGCATAACGCTAGTTGTGTAATCCAAGTTGTTCTATGTGCTTGTTCATTCCACCTTATCTCCTTCCTACACCACTATTTTCAGGAAACTACAAAGTACAGGTGTACGATTATTCTGTAAAAGATTACCTACCATCTGCGCCCGGCCTGGGCATGTATGTTGAAGTCAAGGATCCAGAAGATAAAATTATTTTATCTAGGGTGAGTTCTGACAATTCTGAAGCCCAAGGGTAGTTGAGAAAATTCAGCATAGTATTCTTTAATATTTAATATACACCAGATTATTTCCACTTCATTGAGAGGATATTGTGATACTTTCTGTCCTGGTCCATCTATCCATCTCACATTTCCTAAACCTCAGCGTGGAAATTTACCAATCACAAAACACAGGTTGACCCTGTTATGATCATTTGCAAGAGGGTTATGATTGTTAGGCCTCTGTCCATGACTCCCTGGGAAATGGTCAAAGCATACTGAACAGGTAATATCAGTAAGTGAAATAACAGACTTAAATTAATTTTTTACATCTTTCATTGTAGGCAGAGATTCATATTATCAGTGGTTTAATAATACAAGTTTTGGACTAAAGCAACCATATGTCATTTTGGTGGTGTTGACATACAGTAGCAAGCAAATGTACATGTCATTGAATTATGTGACGTAAAACTACCATGACAAATTCATATTTTTTCCCATTACTTCCATATGTCACTAATATGATGACATATAAGAGTCAAAAAAAAATTTTAGATGTTAATTTCTTATTGAAAGTAATTAGAAGTGGAAAAGTGGAAATAAAAGTTGAAATGCACTTAGAGCTGCATGTTTTATAAAAGCAGGACCAACACAAAAATCATAACCAGAGTATTGTATGCCATCTCTATTAGTACCACATGTTACTGTGACTGTATTTCACTTTTTCCTGGCGAAGTTAACTTTTTGCATTTAGCTCAAGAATAAATGGGGTTTTTCCCCACTGTCTCGTTGTACTGTTATACCAGGATTCATTAACTTGGTTCAAGGATGCAACTTTCATCGCAAAAGTTGGTCAGTGTAGGACATTTTTCAGCCTTTACTGATGTCAGTTAAATTTTGTGGTTCTAATTTATTTCTCAAGTTCTGATCAAGCAGGAATCATCAGAGTAGATGATTTTATATATATATATATATATACACACACACACACACATACATATATATATATATATATATATATATATATATATATATATATATATATATATATATATTTTGCCATGTCCTTGCGACAAAAGAAGGTCACTATAACCTACATTTCATGTTTTTCTGGATTAAGTTAAGTCTCTCTTTTTTTTGGTATTTAGCTCATGACCGTGTTCTTTGCACCCTATATATAAATATACTTTTGTACCTCGAATTCTTAAACCTGCATGCTCTTGCAGAGTACTGCTACAAATATTTGCCTTTCACTGACTTGGGTTTAATCTCAAACACTGTTAATGTAAGAATCATCAAATATGTTCAGCATGGCCAATATATTTTACTAGTTTATTACAAGTTTTTTCATTTAGCTTCAATCAACATAGATTCTTTATCACCTGTATCATACTGTTACACATGGATTCTCTAAACTTGGTGAGAGGATACATCTTGGTAAGTACTGCCCAACATCTTAAAAGTAGGTCACATTGACCCATATTTTGTGCTTCACTGACTCTAATAAAAAGTGTTTTCAATTTTCATGCTTGAACCATGAAATTAGTGAAGATCATATAAATCTCATAGGTACCCACACAAAAAGGTCACTGTGACCTGTATTTAATTTTTTTATTGGTGTAGGTTACATTTTGCATTTCATGACCACATACCGTATATACTCGCGTATAAGCCAAATAATTTAAAAATAAGGCCTGGAAGTAAGGGGGTCCTCTTATCCGCAGGCCAGTGTCTAAACTTGAGTTTTTAAGTCTTTTTGTTGACTTCTGTATAGGCTGTAAATCTTGGGACACGAAAAAATCATTTTTTTCTGTGTGCTAAGACATATGCATGTAAAAAAAAATCATTTTCGGTGTCCCAGCAGTTATTAAACTGTTATCAAGTACTATGATTGATTTTGTTATTATTCTGCATGTGCATATTTTTTGATTTCTCCAACATGAAATTAAATAAAGGTAAATACAGACTTCATAATTCGAGGGCCAGTTGACTTTACCTGGGAGACAAGGTTGAACTATAATATATAGTACTTACATGGTGTAAAGCGTGCATACGTCACTTTAATTCTTATTTATTCCCAAATATATTAGATGCAGATTTTGCATTATTCATTGTTTCAACCAAATTTCATTCTTCTGGATAACATTTCAGCTAGTCCTTAATAGCTGTGCCATTTACACTGAATCACACGCTCACAAGTTCCTCATTTTCAATGATATAAGCGATCTGCAAACTGAAGTAATATTTATGAAAGGGTACGCACGTTTAATTGTACAAGGCACATAACCAGCATAACTTACATGTTCACGAACAGTGGTAATAATAAAGGCTAAAATTCTCATTGTAGATCAACTAAGATTATCATCAGTCTATGTTTTGTGTTTTGGCTGAACAACATAACTTTCAACACAATTTAAAACTTGATATTTTGGCGTCTCCTTTATTGATGTTTGGCGGATTTGTCTTTCATTTTCCAACAGCAAAATCGGCCAATAAATCTTTAAAATTCCAAAACTGGCTTGTGTTAAGAGGGAATTTTGATCGGCAACTATACCAGTACATTGATGTGTAATTGCCTTTCATTCCATAATATTAGCATGATTACCGTAGTTCTGTAAAACGGGGTGTCAGGCATACCTGTCAATATTTCAAAAGCCAAGTAGGGAGACTGAGTAAAAAAACATAAATTGGGACCAAAATTCGGGAGGTTTCTCGTGGCATTTTTAAAGCCTTGTTTTCACTAATATTGATCAATCTTCCGGGTCTAATATGGGCGAAATTCGCAAAGAACGCATGTTTTATTTTTCTCCCTGTGACACAAGTTACTTTCCCCCAGGACATGCCCTACTTTCATATTCTGGTCAACTGTGGCCTAACTGTACAATAGCTAATATTAGTCTTAAATAAACAAGCAAGAAAGCCAGCGTGACTAATTAAAAGTTAATCCTTATCGATGCAACTATTTTGTGAAAACGACTGGCCCTCCGTCATGATTCAAAGAAACCGTGTGTTACACAAGCACCAGCAGTTGATTGGCAAATAAAGGATTACCACTTGGGTGAACTAAAGGTACCTAACTAGGCATCCTCACGGTACCATACATGTGGCAACTATTTTCCCCTCGTTGTATATCCGACCTTATTCCCTTATTGTCAACTCGTAAAGCATTTAATATTGTTCACTATAAAACGTATGTATTCTGAATTAGTTTTTTGAGGTATCATATACAGCGTAGTATGTATTTTCATTCATTCCTTTTAATTTAACGACGGTAGTTAACATCTATATATATGGTATAAAAATGCCAGGTGCTCACTCGTGTAAGTTTCTTTGGTGGGAATGAAGCTACAGCATATGGAGCTACAGCATTCACGTGATCATTCTTGGGATTGAAGTTTATTGCCGACAATTTTATTGTTGTGGTTTATTTTTTGTTCTGGTTTATTTTCTGATTTTTGTATTGTTTTAGATGAACAAAAATCATAAATATACGTGAATAATGTTTAAACTTAACATCCTATTTATTGAAGAAGCGAAATATTCTTTCTAGTAAAGTAATTATTTCGTCACAACAATATTCACAGGTGATACAAAAGAACATGGCTTCCATGGAATACATACGACATATCTATGTAGGACTTTTTTTTTTTTTTTTAGGAGACATGAAAATTAAAGACATAATGTAATAGTCAGGAGTTCTGTGCAAAAATTGGGAGATATTATGAAATTGGGAGTAGGCGTGGAGAGACCCCAAAATTCGGGAGTTTTTTTTTTCCCCGGGCATGAGAGTTGACAGGTATGGTGTAAGGCCACTTACATCAAAGCAAACTACAACTCAGATTTTACGGTATTAGCATAATTTTCGAAGGATTATTTCTGAAACTTCATGATTGTATTTTGGAGATATCAGTAAAGTTTAGTGCATTGGTGCCCATGATTCGACTCCAAGAGATGTGCTTCATTCAGCGGAATGTACTTCATTCAGCGCGTGTTCAAAACTACAATGCACATGTGGTGGCGCCATTATGTCAGTATCCTAATTGCAAGCGTTGAATCAAAATTTGTTGTTCGTTTTGTTTTCATACTGGGATCAAATTTTAATGAGTTAGGTATTTACACTTTCAAGGCAAAATAAAAACGTTATTGCTGGTGCACTGATGTAAAATATCCAATGCAATAATGCATAAACAAACAATAATTGAGTCAAAAGGGAGAGGTAGTGTTACAGCAACTTGCAATTGCTCAATTCTTGTCATTGTTCGATCAAATTATACACAAATCTAAATTAGGCAGAAACAATAAGAAAACAGAAAATTAAATTACTTTTCAAACAAATTTAAACCATTTCTTTTTGATAATTATACATGCCAACACCGAGATAAGTATATGTGTACTTTTTGTTAATATAAGTTTGCCTAAATAAATGCATTTAGAACTTGCCGCGTGCATCTTACGATGTCTCGGAGTTGTGGGTCGGCTTATATGCGGGTCATGCACTTTTTAGTGTTTATACCTGTTCACTTTGGGGGGGTAGGCTTATATGCAAACGGGTTTATACGTGAGTATATACAGTCCTATTTTTTTTTTGCATGCTGTGTACATATTTTATTTAGAATGATGAAACTTGATGAAGAGATGCATCTTGATGAGCACTACTACATTTCAGTTCATTATGGCACATATTTTATGCTTCACTAGCACAAGTTACATTTTATTTAATGTTCATTTCACAAGTGCTGTTCATGCTAAAATCATGAAATTGATAATGATCTGTACCTCTCTTACCACAACACCCATGCAACCAAAGGTCATCATGGCCTATATTTAATTTTTTGCAGGATGTGCTAAAAAGTGTTTTTTAGCTCAGGACAACACAAGCAGAAATGCTGTCAGGTTGCATGATGGCGGGTCTTTCGCAAAAATGATACAGGATCATACAGCTTTTAAACCCATTGTGGGAAAGATATGTAGATTATGTGTGTTTCCCATGATTTGTCATTCCCAATGCATGATATTTGTTTAAAATTTGAAATTAAGGTTGATCAGTTCATTGTCTCTTTTGTCTTTTCACCATAATCTCAATATTATACTAAGGGAGGTGATTGAATATGATGGAGATCATTGTATATGTGCATCTTTTTGAATGAGATTTGATTGCAGAAACTATAAAGGGTTTCTGATTGAATTGCTCCTAGATTGGTATATCAAAATGATGTATTGATCAACCATTAGGGAAATATACAAAGTGCACCAGCAGTGAGTCATGTGGAAAGAAAAGATATTTCTTTAGGAAAGTAGGGGAGATGGAAAGATCATTATTAGGATGAAACAGTGGAGGAGGAAATGTCCGATGGTTTGATGCTCATTGAACATAGTGCAGAAAGCAGTGGATGCAGAAAGCCTATACCTTGTCATTTAATCCTTGCAAAAAGGGTGATCCTTGGACAGAATTTTGGAAAATTATGTTTGGATATGTCTAGGTATGCTGAAGGCCATTCCAAGATCTGTTGATCTATTCAGACTGGCCAAATTGCACTGTTTTTGCTATGACTAACAGAGGTCTTGCTAGGAATTTATAACTAAGAGTCCAGGACTACTATTTTGGGAAAAACAGGAGTCCCACCAGCAAAAGTTGCAGTCCCCTACCAGAAGCATAGTGGGCATACCTTAAGTGGCTAAAATCCAGATGAGTAGAACCAGTGGTTGCCACTGAGTTTAATTTTCTAACTTTTTTACACCACAGACATATATCTCTTGTTTGTCCCTTAGAGTGAGAGTGAATTATGTCAGGTCAAGGAAAGGTCTTATTCCAAATTCTAAGCTAGGCATCACACATAGTGTTCCATGAAAAATATCAGTTCTAGAAATTTCTAGCATTCTGCTGAATTCATTACAATCTTTGTCAATTTGCTTTTTAACCCCAAAATACTTATCCAAATTTGCAAACAGCATTTTGTCTAACTCTCAAAATGTCTTGATAATGAGGTCAAATGCACTACTTATTTGGCTACACTTGGAAACGAACACAATAATGAAAGCTAAAGTTGTTCTTTTGATGTACTCTTATACACAAGTACATCACTGGGTCTTTCTGCCTCTGAATTCATTGTAAATATCTGCACATTTTCCCACCACTCTGCAGCTAATCAAAGTCTTTGAACTTCCTGCCAAACTATTGGGTCATGTTCTTCAAATGTACTCTTACAGTGACAACATGTACATCTGGGGGTCTTTCAGCCACTGAATTTTCTCATTGTAAATATCAGCACAGCTAAAGTGATCAGTTGATCAACACATTTTCCTACTCAGCGGGTGGTTGAAGCAGGACTGGCAAGCCCTTGAATTTGCCATCTGGCAAATGCATGTGTATGGAGGACTCCAGTATAAGTGATTTTCTGCATCCCAGATAAAAGAATTGAGTCCAAATACGCGTGATTAAGTGTTTCTGAGACCTCTGATTAAAAAAAATTAATAAGAATTAAAGTGTGAGTGGAGATTCTGTTCTTGAAGCAAAATTCACATTACTTTGGAACAGGCTAACATTTGAAACAGTAAATAAACTGATGACTATACAGAATTGGGAGTTTGGAGATTCATGGGTCATTTCAAATTTCCATTAAATGATTTTCCATTTTTAAAAGCTTTGAAAAATGTGATAAGAAACAGAAGAATATTTTCCAGCTGAGCAAACTGAAATGGGTATGCAGATAACTTGTATATTAATGGTCAAAGAAGTGATACAAAGTCATTAAAGGCATGTATGAAATTGATACATGTACCTTATAATATGTTCAACAGCTCTCCTCTGCCATTGCCCCTCCGTCTATCCCCTTTAAGAGGTATGTGTTGAGGACTTGCCGCTGATAATAAAAGTTCTGGCAGCATCTCAGCTCATGTTTTTGGCATACTGTATGCATACTATCCTATCAGGAATCATGAAATTTGGTGAGCAGATGCATCTTCAGAAGTTTTTGCATTCCTAATATAAAAAGAAATATTTTGGACCCCTATTTCACATATATTGAAATTTCATATTTAGAGTTATAGTTTAGGTTAAAATCATGAAACTTAATAATTGTATATATGCTTAAAAGCAGATGGTCACTGTGTTAAGTATTAGTGTTGATGACCACATGGATATGCTATTTATACATATCCTGGCCTCCTCAGAAGGAATGACTAGTGAAGTTGGAAGTAGGAATGAATCTGGTTTTTAAGTGGTAGACTATCAGTATTAATCACCCTGCATTGTATATTGTGCTGTCTTGTACATGCAAATGAGTGTAGGAATTAGATCTGTGGGCAGCTTGCTTTTCATGTGATGCCTCATCTATAGTGGCTAAGTTTAATTTTGCTTTGTTTATCATAGTATAAACTGTTGCAGAATCACGCTACAGATTTGCCCAAAGGGCATTCAGCATATGAATACTAGTTTAGGTAAAAGTACCGTATATACTTGTATATAAGCCAACCCCCTTCCACTACCACCACCACCAAACTCAATAGGTAAGACATTAAAATGTTCATGACCCACCCATAAGTGGAACCACAAAAGTTCAGCCATATTGAAAGTCTTGCTGTTGCTACACCATCTGAATTGATACTTGTATTCACGTTGGATTTCAGTAGAGGCGGCCCTGTGGGTTCAGGTTAGGCATGTTCTCTCATTGGTCATGTACAAGAACAATATATACCAGTAGTCATTAAGAAAACTTACATTTTCAAGTTTAGGCTTAGTCTTGTGGACAAGTTGACCTCCATTCTTCCAAGTTTTTATTTTTTCCTAAATTATTTGTACGTGAATATATATGGTAATTTTCAGCACAGGTTATATTGAAATAAATACAACTCAGCATGATCACATGGTTACATTTTGACAAGTGAAAACCCTCTTTACATTTACCAACTAATGCAATGGCAGTTATTGATGCATAAGCTATATTTGTACTACTGGCTGTTGCTTGGATACTCAGCCCGTTACTTTCACTCAATATAGTCTAGCTTCTAGGTCAACAGTAATAATACGCAGTTTAAGAACAATGATTAAATAATAATAATAATAATAATAACAACAACATTAACCTCTGATTTTTATTAACTCATTATGGTGCTGCTACTTTTATTATTGTGTGTCATGTATGCCCTGTCACATTAGGTAGGTAGGTAGGTTTATGGTTGGGTGATTGGATTAGTGTAGTATCAGCACAAAACTGGTAGTATATTGATGAAGTTCAAATTTTATGTTTTACAAAGATTACAAGTTAAACTTAGAGATGACAAAATTGTGAAACAGACTTGAATTAGAAAAACAGACCATCATTTCATTGTCTGGATAGCTTTAGACAGACGTGATGATTAATGTTTGTAATGGCTACTGGAGACTACTAAAAACTTTGTAATGGCAAGCTGTGTAATTGTTTATTACACTGGTTACCAGAGGGTATCATACACTGTGAACACAGGAATGGATATAAAATGACGCAGATGCAAATTCATTTTCTTATTAAATAATAAAGAAGATAAATTCTTATTCTGTTTTAATAATCACAGTAACAGTTCAAAGAACATTTTTTTATTTAAAAAAATCAGTGAAAAGTAGGAAAGAAATTGGGAAACCTTTAGTGAGTTACAATCTGCAGTAAAGTAGTCACACATACTTTTAGTTGCAGAAAGCTTATGTTATCTCAGTAATTCACACACCAATGTATCCATTTCTTTGTGTATTTTACATATGTATGTGATGGAGATTATGAACTTCAGCCAGTACAAATTTGATGAATCTGAAATATTTGAACTAGACCATTCCTGATTGGCACATTTTTTCCCCATAGTTTTCTATTTCTATTTAATGTCCTTTATCAGTTTATAAGATATCAACCAAGAGTAGAACAAGAAAATACACCCTTACTTATACAAAATTTTAAGTATTTTGGGATTGCTTGGAACTTAGTTACATATAATATCAATTCTTAAAAATGGTTAATAACTCCACTTTTACACAATCATACTTGATGGCATCCACGGCCATATCTATGTTACGAGAGTGACATCAGTATGCTGTGGGAGTTGGCTCTTGGGATTCACTGTACATGTGCATGTTGTTACAATTGCTCTGGATATGCATATATGCTTGACATTCAAATTAGAGTGCAAGATTTTATTCTAGTTTGCCATCTCTACATTTGCCATTGTGGTTTTTGTGCTTTTTTTTTTGTTGCATACATCATGTTCAGAAAGCTACCATATATATTCACTTATAGGTCAAGTCTAGCTGCAAACTACACAGGCACAGATCTGTTGGTGCATAATGCACTGGCAAATCTGGGTCTTCAGTTTTGCTAGGAATTATCAGTACAAGAAACAACATAGACTCTGATCTGCTGGTACATTATGTAAATTGTTCATTGTTTATTAAGCCAATCTAAATCATTTTAAATTTACTTTGAAATAAATTTGACCAGACTAATTGCAGTTGAAATCATTAATATTGAAATGGTAAGACCATCCCATATATAATTTTAGCATGTTGATTATATAAAAGTTTTTTCTCAGTGATGGTGGCTTAGCCCACCCCATGCATCTGTAAATGGGGCTTTTAGGGTTACCGTATGAAGAGTACAGCATTTAATACCTTCAGATTTGGGCAAAATTTGTTTAACATGCCTAATGCCAATGAGTACATAAGGAAAACTTTTTTCATAAATGTAATTTAAATTTGCTAAATTTTGTTGTGCAAAACTGTTTTTATAAGTATAAATTTTATTTTTTATCACAGACATATGCAGCTGAAGGTAGGTTTACATTTACATCCCATTCAGCAGGAGAACACGTGATCTGTCTTCACTCAAACTCCACTGCCTGGTTTTCCAGTGGACAGCTGGTAAGTTTGTTAGTTTTCTTATTTAAAGTTAAAAAGAGAATAATCTCCCTGAACTTGAGATAAAGAGATGTAACTGCTTGTGAAAAGGAACTATAGTAACTCAGTAGATTGAATGATGAAATTATGCAGGTTTAATTTCTGCTATTGGATCAGCCTAGGTTGTCTACTCTGGTGTGTCACAGAGCATTAAGCTTTTACTTCAGGTAACTCCACACTAAATAACCTTTATTCCCTTCTGTGCCATTAAACAAGATACCAAACAAAACTTGTATGTGCCAAATTCCCTGAATAATACTGAATCTTGAAAGATATTGGTCCTAGACATTGTTGGGTTCCATTAAAACCAGATAACATCATTGTTTTGTCACATTATGATCTATGTAATTTCTCCTCAAACTGAGAAACCCTGCTATTTTTCTCATGTACAAATTCATCTTATTTTAATCAGCAACATCCATGGTTCAGCTGATTTCAGTGAAAAGCTGCAAAACAAGATTTGATGACATTGCCATTGTAAACATAAAAAATCAACACCACGCTATATCAGACTGTCTTCAGCCCAAGTTTGCACTTCAGAGTATTCCAGTGCCCCAGCTGATCACCAGTATTCACAAGAGGCTTATTTTTATTTAATGCATGATTGTTCTACTCAGATCTGCTTTTAAAAAAAAGTGGCTTGCCTCTTTTCTTTCCCTCTTGAATCAGTTTGTGTGCCACATGCAAATGTTATTAGATTAGTCACTAACGGAATTTGTTGATGTATTTACATTGGTACTTTTGGAGCACTCCAGAGAAAAAACAGAATTACAAGCTTCTTCAGTGACAGAATTAAGGGTTGGCACCTCTTAATTCTGAATTGAATGTTTGAATGCTGTTTAAACCTAACATCTTGATTATTTCAAAGAATGGTTTATGTCAAACAACTTTTGTTTGAAAGAGTCATTTTCTTCTTTCCATACTTCAGTTAGATTGGAGGAATGGTAAATTTATGATCAACAGTGGCATCAGGGCATTAAATTATGTGTTAATTATTAAATAAGAAGACATAGCTTACCTAGATTGGTGATAGAATTTTTCAGATACACATCTGGTATCACTGCCTGATTTCCTCGGATACACATCCAGTATCAGTGCCTGATTTACTTGTATATACATATTATTGCCTGATTTACTCAGACACACATCTGGTATCACTACCTAATTTTACTCAGACAAACATCTAGTACTGTCTGATTTACTCGCATATCTGGTATCACTAGTTTACTTGGATACACATTTGGTTATCACTGCCTGATTACTCGTACATGCATCTAGTATCACTAATTTACTCCAACACTGATCTGGTATCACTGCCTGATTTACTCAGACACGCATTCAGTATCACTGTCTGATTTACTAACACACATGTCTGGTATCATTTTTACCACCAATGATACAAGTTGGAATTTTTTTTACTGATAAATGCCTATGTAATTCATCCTAACTTAAGACAAAGAAAAATTGCATATTTTTTATGAATAAGTACAAAAACATCAAATCTAGGAACTGGTTTAACTTTATTTATGAATTAAAATTCGTTAGTACACATGTAATGCAAATGTAATTAAAAGTGTCCATCTCTGTATTTCCAGCTTGATGAAAAAATTGACAGATTTATGCTGATTCAGGTTTGACAGCAAAAAATTGTATTTTAAATGCATGAATCAAACTGTAACTCGTATTCCAGGGGAAGACAGTAATGCCATTGTTCAAGTCTTTTAATTTGGAAAGGTCTCCAAATTGATGAAATTTAACCATCAGATACCAAGATTAATAATACAGTATTGTTGAAGTTTCAAGTAAATTTGAAGTACATGTACAGACATATAAGTGTTGATAAATTAGCTATCGAGAATTTGCAGCATAGTTTAAGTGGTTATCCCCATGTTACCAAAAATATTTACATACCGTGTACCTACTGTAATTGTGCTGGATTTAGATAAGCAGTTTAAATATTGGTCACATAAAGAATACATAATTGAGTCATAATTGAACTGGTCATGTATTAAATTTATTGAGTTCTTACCAGAATATTTGGTGGTTGCAAAACTCCTCAGTTAGTTAAGTACAGTTACTATATGGATGAGTTTGGTGCTTGTCCTGATCATCTGGTTATGCCATAGCTCGATTTCAGCATCTTTTTTATGCAGAGGTGATTAAGACCAGCCTGATATCACACTGTGCCAGCATGTTTTTTGCAGTGTGCAGTCTCTGTATGTTTGGCAGAAACATCATAAAGTGTATCTTCCCCATTTCCCCTTTGCCACCACTCCCACCCCCAACTCACCTTGTGCTAAACTTTACCATTGGAAATCACTAAATATGTAGAAATCAACAGACTGTTTTCAGTGCAGAATCCTATGCTGTGGGAATTTTTGACAATCACTGCATGAAATAAAGTCCACAGTTGGATTAAAATTCAAAGATGTCAGGGCACCGGTCAGAAATAAGTGAATCTAGACAACCACAAAGGATAATTAGTCTGTATTTTTATATAGATGCCCATAATTTTTAAGGGCTTTTTGTCAAAATTTAAAACAGTATTTTCCAAAATATTTCTTGATGACAACATGTTCAGTTAGGCACAGTAAAGTTGATATTTCTGTTTTAGGTACATGCAAATTTTTTAAAATAAATTTCAATAGTAATACTTTAAAATATTGATGCAACATGTCATGGTCATATTTCAAATTTATGTGTTATGAGAGAGCCTCAAAATAAAATTAGCTTTCAATTTAAAAATGTACCTTTTTTAAGCCATGCTGTTTTTTTATTCTGATCGGTAATAGTCATATGTTAACCTTTAATAAATCAGTTTCATTCAGAAAAAAAAAAACAATGGAAAAGTATCTGGAAATTTTGTTTCAAAAAGTGGGGGAACCCTGGTAATAATAGTTACTAACCAACCCCTCCTGTGGACTTAGTTGGTATATAATAGTTGGAAGAAGATCAACACAATGTATTTGGCATTGAAAGAAATGACATGTTAACTGCACGTCCGAAAAATAAGACTGTTCCACTGTAACTTCTTATAAATGATCATTAAATTACACAATGCTCATAATATATAAAGGTAATATTGCAGTGGTAAAAATAATAAATATACAATGAAATGGGATTAGTAATTGAGAAAAGCATGGGCAAGATGCTACCATCTCACAAATTGCTAGTGAAGTCAGTACTCATCAGCATGCATGTTTATTGTATCTGCCATGTGCAGACTTTCCCAAAAGGCTAGCATTGGGAGATTTCCTCTGTCGCATCTGTGATTTAGTTGTGACACTTTACAAGGTTGATCAAATAATTCCATTGCATGTAAATGAGTGTTTGACCTTTTAACCACATCATTATTTGTAACATCACATTTTCTGCTGTCACAAGGTGTGTTATCTGACAGATTTGATGACAAAGGCCATTGGCCAACAAGTGCAAGTGGATCAGACAGATTGTGCACTGCATGCAACAAGAAATATCTCAATTATTTGGCAAGCCACCCTGGTGCATCAGTGAGCGATAAAAAAAACCTTACAAAAGGACCAAAACAACAATGGCTTGTGAGAAGTGTGATGTTCCCCTGTGCTGCAATGCTCACAGCGCTTGCTTCCATGAGTACCACACAAAAGTATACTTCTGGCAATAATATTTGTGCCTGCACACATGTGCATATACATGTAAATGATGTGTTTGCCAAAGAACTGCCTTGGAATTTTGCTAATTTAATCTAGTTCACAGTTAAAACATGTGTTTTATTTCATATTTATTTCCATTGAAATGAACATCAAACATTGTATACTTCAGGTTTTAAATACCTGTAGAAATATCGTTAACACACCTTTGGATTTGCTTGAATTAACATTGCATTTATTCAAGCCATGATTTGTAAGAACACCACAATGGATCAAAAACAGACCACATATTACTCTTTAAACCCTTTATTCAATATTTTATAGAGAATACAGTGAAATTTACCTTTAACCTACCTTTTGATTTACCTGTATAATCATCTGTGTGAGACTAAACTTGCTTATGAGAATATTTTCAGAAACCTGAATTTGTCTTCTTTTCAATGGTACCAAATATGTGTACCTATCTCAAGAAATGAAATTTATACAAGTCATTGAAAATATGTTGCCTACATTTATTAAGATCTTGAAAGTTACTTAGTGTTGAACTTGAATGGTAGTCTTTCCCTTGTAGTTACTTAGTGGTGAAAGAGTTAATGTTTGCACTCTTATTTCGATGACCAGATTTTCATGCTACAGTATTGTAGCAATTTCTCAATGTTTTTCAGCAGTTATAAACTGTTTAAAACTGTTTCAGTTTATGGTGACTACAATGTTTCAGAAATACAAAATTAGTTTTGTATACCAGAATAAAATTAATTATCAACCTGCCTGAGAAAAGGTAGTTTTTCTGGAATATGAAATGTTACAGTTTGCATAGAATCTTATGTAAGATGTGAAAGAAATATATGAAATTTTGACTAGTTTTGTGGACTCTACATTTCAGGTATGTAGTAAATCTAAGGATTTCCACAGCCTTTTATGTATGCACAATGCTTTTGAATAACCATGTGGTAGGATTAAAGGGTTTGCGACATGAGGATGGGAAAAAAAATTGTGCACACACACAGGTACACGTACACTAGCACAAACATGAACATGCATGTTTTCTCTGCTAATACATTGGGATAGCAACTGTGGTAAATCACATTGTTTTGAAGCTGAACAATTTGAAGAATTTAGTAAAAAGCATTTCATTCTTGTCAATAAACAAATTCCAAGTTTATTTATATTGTGAATATGCTGAATGTAATGAATTGTCATGTTTTATGGTGCTAAAATAATATGATTGACGTTACTGAAATACTGGTTCATCATGTTTTAACATGCTAGAATATTAATAATTGACTTTACTAAAATACTGGTTCATCATTTTTTTTTTTCAGAGAGTGCATTTAGATATCCAGGTTGGTGAGCATGCCATAGATTATCAACAAGTCCAGGCAAAAGATAAACTCTCTGAGCTCCAACTTCGTATTAGACAGCTTGTTGATCAAGTTGAACAAGTCACTAAAGAACAAAACTACCAACGGGTAATGACACATCTTCATCTGTGGCTTTTTTCAATATTTTTTTTTTCAGCTTCTATTTAAGGCATATGGCTGTAACCTTTCTGTATGTGTGCTAGCCTGACTTTCATCAAATATATCAGTCTGAGTACATGCAGAACTCAGAAGCTTGTCCGTGCATGACATTTTCATAACGGGGTTTCCATGAATTTTTCACTTCTTGAAGTCCTGGACATTGGAAAGCCCCATGCCTAACACCAGGAAGTGCCATCATTGCACTTGCTAAGAACATATTATAAATTAAATAAAATTGTAGTCTTTTTGCTGAATATAGAAAGAAGTCCTTGCTAAATGAAATTTGTATTGAGTCCATGTTAGTAACAATCAAGGCATAGCAGTCACTTTTTGAGTGGCAGTGGCATTATCAACAGTTTAAGGTTTTGATTAAAGTTTTTCATTTGCATATATTTAGAAAATCTCTTGAAGGATTCTAATTGTACTTGGCATGAATCTTTATTTGGTTATATTTCCTAAACACCTTGCTGGATTTTGTTTGGCAGCATTACTCTTTACCCTCTTTTGTGCTTTTTAGACCCCCAAATTTTTAATTTGACCCACAGTTTTGATTTTAAAAAAGTTTGAGTTTATTACTCTTTCTGACATCAAGGGGATTTTTGACTCAGTCTTGCACCCCTAGGGGATACACTATTTGGGTTGAGTCATTATGAACCTAAGGTGAATGATTCAGCACATGCTTTTTTACCAGTGTAACTTTTGGGTCTTGTCACAGTCAGAAAATTTACAGTAAGGTGAGGTTAAAGTTTTTCTCCTGCTGGATTCTGTTTATACCTGGAGACTTCTTTTGTTGTTTTTTAGGTCTTTTATGAAATGGTACAATTTTGGACAACCAACATGGCACCACAGTGGCCATCTTGCAGGTCTTGTTATTGCTACTCCACCTGAATGAATGGTCATATGAGCATTAAATTTTTCACTAGGAGACTAATTATGATGTTTAATTGGTCTTAAATTAAAATGGTGCTTATCTGACATTCAGTATAACTACAAGCAGCCTTCTTGATACCACTCTTTGTAGAGGGATGGTCATATTGACACGGGGTTTTCACCAGAGGACTTCTTGTTATGTCCAGGTGGTTCAGTGCTGCCATCATGAATACCTTGTTCTTGCTACTCCTCTTGAATGGATGGTCACATTCAAATGTGGTTTTCATCTTAAGACATCTTAAGATATCTCCTTGGTCCTAAATGGCCATCATGATAATCTTGTTGGCACTTCTCTTGAATGGATGGTCATATTGATACTGCTTTTTCAAAATATGATTTATAATAATATCAGGGTTTGTAAAAGAAAATGGTGCCAGTCTTACATCTGATAATGGCCACCACACCTGCCGATTTGAAAATCTTGTTCTAGTTCAGATAAATCAGATAGTTTCAACTCTCACTAGTTAAAACAAAGGAAATCACCGAGTAATTAAAATAAAGAAATGGTCTTTGTTATCTGGAAATTCTTTTCATCAGTAGAGCATCAATCCCTTTGAGGGACTTTTATTTTAGGTAAGGTGCAGGCAGTGATCAAGTTTGAGTGCTAGAGGCATGCTAGGTAGGAAATGGCATGCGAGTCAGCATTGGTTGATAAAGTGGACAAAATTAGTTCTCAGGGCCTTAGATTTAAAATTGTGATTTATCACTGTAAGCAGGGAGTTTGTGGGACCTACCCCCAAAGGGGATACATGTTTTTTCTTTTGAAGTGGTCAGGTGTAAAGTAAAAAGAGCAAGGTAAATCACCCAGCTACCTGTTGATATGGAAGGCAATGAGTTCTAGTTCAGATTTTGCAATTACAAAATAAGTTCATCAATAACTGGTGATTTACTTGCTTGGCAAGTTTTTTAGTATAAGTTTTTTTATATACTTTATGATAATATTAGAAAATAAATGTCTTGAATCTAGAAAAATGCTACTTTTATTTGTTTGTAGATTTAGAAGGTGAGCTTGAAAATAGATAACTATTACAGAAAATCGATTACTAATACTCATCAAGGCAAATCATGTTATTCTACTTAGTTTTCAGGTGAAATATTGAGAAAGTTAACATCTTCATACTTTTTTGCGAACTTATTTAGCAGTACAGTATTTGAGTTTTGGTTGAAGAGTTTATGTATTCACTTGCATCCTAGAGTTTAATAATTTTTTGGGGGCAGTAAAATTGCAACAGTGCATATATACAGGCACCTGAAGCTACTTACAGTTCATTTTTTAAAGCAAGTTTCTTTTGTGTAATGCAGGGGTCTCAAACATGCGGCCCATGGGCTGCATGTGGCCTGCCAATCCATATCCTATGGTCCGCAAAATGATTTGCATCACAAATTGTCATGAGGTATAACAAAGGTGGTGCAGCACTTGGTCCATCAAAATGCTCTCGTGAGGCCTCAGGGTGGCATGAGTTTGGGACCCCTGGTGTAAGGCATACACACATTTTATAACAACAACAAAAAAATGCACAAGATTCACCATTTGGTAAAAATTATCAATGGGTTCATGTGGGAAAGGTGAGGAGGTAAGTGCCAGTTCATGGCAAGGCGAAGCCAACTTTGCTTTCATGTCATGTTTAAGCAAAATGTCTTGGGTGAGGTTGACTATTTTAGCAGAATCGCCCTCTGGCATGACCCCTGAAGTTTGTTTTTAACTAATAGTTGAGATGGTGATTGCATGAATGATTAAGCTTATTTGTTGGGTCACTGGTACCAGTATGCAGCTGGTGGACATTAACAGGGTCTGACAATTTTAAAAACAGCTGATAGCCCATGGGCCAACCAGATTAAGAAAACTTGGTAATGCAGCTTAAATTTGGTAACAAGAGAAAGCATAAGAATTTCATTTTACCTTGTTTATAGTCATTAATTTGATAATTTCTTCTTTGAAACATTTTTATACTGCCGTTTTGAAGAAAAAAAATCATGATTAAACCCGGTTGGGCTTCCTTTATTCAAAGTGGAGTAGCCCAGACCCAGATTTCTGGTAGTCCCTTGGCCATGGCTCAAGATTTGTCAGTCCCTGGAACTATTCATGTGTGTCATTTAACTTAAAAGTATCATATTGTTATTAATTAATAAAATCATTAAAATCCTCTAAAACTGAAATTTGTCTGTCTTCTTTTGAAAGCCTAATAGTTGATTTTTTAAAAAAATGATGTAAATATTTGTGGAATTGGTTCTTTACTAAATGATCTACCTTGTGCTAATATATCACATAAAAATAAATATCAGGGTATGATTACATGACTATTCAGTTGTCAGTGCTGCTAAGAAAATTAACACACTGCTTGTGTAGTAAGTTGGCTAAAAATCCTATGAAATTTACAATAATCAGGCCAGTGTCCTTCACAGCCCTGCACAGCATATCCCATATATTTTCCCAGCATGCTTCTGATGTTTGCTTGTGCTTAATGCACACCTAATTGTAAACAGCCCTGATCCAAACAGGAGGTTATAGTTTTTGTTCCATGTATTATTTCAGACTTCATCGACCTTCACCTGTTTCATTAATGTGGCAATAGATCTGAGCTTGCACCATTCGTTCTGTGTATTATTTCATTGCATCTTCAAAGACTCTGATCTACCAATGCAATAATAGGGCAGTATATCTTGGTTTATGCTGTTCATTCTGTATATCGCTTCAATCATGCTCATTGACCCAGATCTGCATATTACAATAATTGGACTAGATCTGGGTTTATGCTGTTTGCAGTTAAATGCATGTTATACACTGGTAAAACAGACATAAAACAGATTCTAAAAGTATCTCATCATGGGCTTGAAAAATGCAAAAACTAGAGAACTAGAGGTCACCTTTCATTAATATTAGAATTAGTTCCACTTAATTTTGACAGTTTTTAAAAGAACATTTGAGAAAGTTAAATAATTTGGCAGAACCCCAGGAAAAATTTCTGATAATGGTAGGAAATGGTAGGTTATTAGTGCAGTAGTTTGCAACAAAACAAAAAAAACCCCCCACAACTTAAGATCTATTTGAATGCAGATACTTCGCTTTTTGTACCATTTTGTTTGCATTTTTTGAAGTACAGTACAGGTTACAAAATTTGGGTTTCTCCATGTAATATGGTGCGAGTGGAGAGGATTAAGACAGACGCTCTTACACCTCCCCACACATACTGGTGTTGTTGCCAGGGCTTCTTAGAGAGAATAGCTGTGTAAACCACACCCTCTCAAGTTGTATCTGACCACCACAGGGGGTGATGTAGATAAAGTGGACGTGGTTGATTGTTTATAACCCCCGTAGCATTTGCTAAAGAGTTTCATTGAGATAGAGAGAGAGCATGGTGGGGCACTGAGTTACCTACATAAATGCCCTTGTAAATTATTGGACACATTTTTGTTTTTAGTATTCTTCCAGACCAAATTTCATATAATATCAGCATTATCAGCTAAATGTTGAATAAAAATATATCAAATCATCAAAATCTTTTTCGAGAGAGGGTGATGTGCTCAAAACTACTCAAGACATGCACAATCATGCTGAAATTTTCCCAAACATGTATCTCCCCCGCAAACATAACAAAAGCATAACCAACACCATATTTTTATGAGGAAATTTCATATGCAGCCGATATTTTAAAGAAGAAATGCATGATCAAATTGGTAAAACATGGTTCTCATCATAAGCATGTCTGTCAGAAACAGACATATCAACATTAAAAGTGTTATTGTTGGTGAAGATGTTCTTGGCTAGATGTATATTAATATATTGACATGGATATATTTTTTATAACAAATATACCATAGGTTTATTTCACATGAGAGAGAGAGAGTGAGTGGACGATAAGAAATGTGCTGCAGGACATGTATCTAAAAGTATGTCACTATTTTAAATAAACCTAGATTTGGAAAAGATGTATAATTAAATACAAGAATATTAGAGAATGAGAAAAAAATATGGTGAATGAAAGGATTAAAGTTGAGGGCTAAAGTACTGCCTGCACATTGTGTCAATATCTGGAAAATAAAATATCAAAACTCAATTTCATTATCAGTTACAAGTCTACTGGAAACACTGCTTACCAGTCGTCAGATTTAACAGAGTGAATGAGACCTGGGTAAAATGGGTTAAAACAGTAAAACTTTGGGCATATGCAAAAAGAAAAATAGTCTTGCAATCTATGTGAAATAACATTAGCTAAAGGTGGTAACGTGAGTACAGTATAACACCGTCTCATCGGATTTCATCTCATAGATGTGGACAACACTAGTAACGGGCAACAGCACATCAAGCATTGCATCTTTATTTTTCACAGTTTCATCTACCATTTTTTTTTCTTTTTGTTTACTTCATATTTTGATACAAATAAATACAATTTCCGTTTGATTGGGTACCCAGGTAATCATAGGATCAGTGTTTACTTGTTAGATGTTTACAAAAATTTTGAAAGCCATATTCTGAAGCTGAAATTTACATATTCATTTGATGCTAAATCTTGCAAATATTTTGTAACAGTGTTGACAGTGGATACTGTTTTTATTTTTATTTGTAAACATCTGCTGAAGTCAAATCTCTCATAGGGACAGACCATTTAATATTTTATGGGAGTCCTTATGAAAAGCTTGAAAACAATTGTCTTGCTCAGATTTATATGGGGGAAAGAAGACCTTACTCTATAGCTCATTGTGCTTGAAATTTGTTCTGTTGTAATGAAAGAAGAAAAAATTTACAAATGAGAAAGAAAGTTCCAGTCCCCGCAGCCCCTTGCCCAAAATTTAAATGATCATCCCCTTACCATACACAAGCAGTAGGCCCTATTGCATCCAACACTAGCTATCACAGTGTTGTATAATTTCAACCTTGGAACATGTGCTGTTGTTGACTTTGTACAGTCATTACTGATTAAGGATTAAGTTTACTGTTTGCATTTCATTGTAAATTCAGTGTTTCTGTTCTTCTCTTTATTCCATATCTCAGAGGATTACTTTTCCTTTGTAACAGTTGGATAAATTAATGCTGTTCAGTGGAAACCGAAAGGTATGCCTCAGATTGGTGCATTAAGTTTGTTCAGATTTCTTTGAATAAAGTAAAAATGTAAAATTCCTAGAAGTGTCTGTGATCTGCTTTCCATTGTTCATGATGTAAACTTATTGGGCTGAATTGTTTAAACTGTGTTGGGAATGCACATAAATCTTTCACATCAGCAATAACTGTAAACAGAATTATACTGCATAGAGGCTGATCTAAACAGGTGTATTGAATCTACAAGCCTCTCTTGAAATGACTATTTTATTGTCACGTATAATCGACAAAGAGATAATTGGCTTTTCAGATATCAATCAGTTACATCGACTGTCACAACCTGACAATTACAAGTTACGATAGACCTGTCTGTGTGCCTGTGTACAAGGATAGTAAGCAACAACTGGACACAAATACATCATTTAATCTATATCAGAACATTCAAATTCACAATTAACATTATTAACATTCATTCAATAAACAAGACACGAAACCATCACTAGATTTAAGATAAATTAGTATGAAAATATGTCGGGAGTCCGATGCTCATAAAAGTTGATCACAGATCCTAGTCTTCACATGGACAGGGAAAATATGACATGTCTACACCAGAGGGATGTATGTTCTCACCCAGAACAATACTGGTCCACACAGAACAAAATTATGCAAGCCAGCATGAGGTTAAATATCTGCGCCCACGCAGGGAACAATTACATGTCCACACAGGACTGGAATACGTCTACACACACAGGATAGACTTCTGCGTCCACACAGAAAAAATGAATACATGTCCACACAGGACTAGATTATCTCTGCCCACACATGATAGACATCTGCATCCACATGGGAAAATAAATACATGTCCACACAGGGCTAGATTATACCTATTACATTCTTATCCAGTTTAACATGGTGTAGCACAACAGCTGGACTGTCCGGGTGATAACCAAGCTAGCAAGCCACCTGTGAGTAAACTATGTAGTTTAACTAGGTGCAAACTCATTTATAACAATCCCTACACTAGTTCATTTCATAACATTAATATAATATGTGAAACTTTGATTACAATTCGATAGTAATTTATTCCTCAGCTGACAAATATGTACAGTAAAAATCTGGCATTACAAATGAATGACTTCCACTCACTATAGGTATTAGCGATACATTAAAAAAATATATCTTGCAATCTGTAAATCAGAGATATAAAATATTCTTCACAATAAACGTTATACACTCACGCATGTAATGATACCTCTTCAGCATTGAAACTATCATAATGAAGGACTTCTAACTAGTGATTTTCATGTATTAAAGTTACAAGAAACAAAAATACAATAAATGCAAGGTATACTCACAGTTAGCCCATTGTTCATCTCGACATGTTTAGAAAAATTTGGTAAATGCCTATACTGCTTTTCCATTGGCAATTCTGCAGCAAGAATGCCTGGCTGTACAAATTAAGATCTTAAGATCTTTATATGAGAAGTTCATGCAAATGCTTGTTCATGCAACACATGCAGCACAGTTTATCACGTATTGTGTACCTGAGTAATTGACAACTATTTACAGGGCATTATCTATACAGCATAATGTAAGTAAGATACCTATACAAATGTGCATTCATCTGCCAGCTATATTGTTGGATAAACATTTTAGGTAGATAACGGTTTTAACAGTAATGAACTTAACTATCAATTTGACACATCAACCGGCCCCATTAATGGTGTAGAAGCACAAGATGTACCTACCAAATCACACTTGTGATTTGTCAATATTTACCCCTCCATGGCAGAGTTTCATCCCAGAGCCAGTTTGAAGAGGCTTAGCTGTCCCACCATGACATGTAGAGAAACAACAAAATTGTTTGAGCTGTACTGTAAAAGGGTAAAATTATGAGTAGTTGATGAAATATCTTCTTAAACTCATTCATTAAATATATTATTTATTATCATCAATTCTAGATGCAAGAAAATTGTCCCCATTTTTTTTTTAAATTTGGGGATCACACAAAAGTTTAAAGGCAGTACATATACAATGCAGTAGTAGTGTTAAACAAAGAGATAATCATATTTGTGTTGACAGGTTTGCCAACTTTGTTGGCAGTACAAGGCTTTCATCATTTCCTTGGACACTTTTATTATAGTTATGAATGATTTATCAGATGCTCAGGTAACCCACTTACATGTTTGAATACCCGGTGTACCTTATATGTAAGAGAGCTGCACTATCAAAGTTTTTTTCCCAGATCTTGCTCTCATTTAACTTTTTTGAGTTCACTGATTATATATCGGCATTTATTTATCATAATTAGCATTTTTCAGAATTATTTTCTTTTCAGACTAAATATTCGTTGATTAAATGCCAGATTGTGTATTTCTTCACATTCCCCCTGCCCTGGTATCATTTGTCACTAATTCGACCATGAAAAGATTTACACTAGCATCTGTTGGTGACAATGCATTGCAGCTAGGCAAAGTACCACAAACTTTGAATGTTTTAATTGCCAAAGGTAGTCCTAAAATTTCTAAAGCTTTTAAGTGACCAGTGCTAGAGCCAGTATAAAAGTGGAAGGACATGCACTAAAGAAAAATAGTAGGCAGACTTTGTTCTATTTTTCTGACATAAAAGTACCCCCAGGGAGAGCACAGAAGTCAAGATTTGGCAGATATTGGACAAAGTATTACATGAAAATCAAGGTGCAGTGCTGGTTATGCCTTATTTTATACCACTAATCTGATATATTCTAACTTTTCAGATTAATCTGATTATTTGAAGGGCAGTTAATTTTAATGTCAATTTTTGTGTGAATTTAGTGAAGAAAAATTTCTTATAGAACTGTGTATATGCTTCACAATAGTACTTGTATACAGCATTCAAAATTCTACATTTTTTGTGCAAAAATCTTTGGTGCAAACCAAAACTTTCAAATGAACTCTACACATTCTTGCAAAGTTGCTGAAAGTAAACCAGGATTGTTGTTTTTCATACTTAAACCTTAACTAAAACTAAAATAGGCATTCTGTCTGCTTTGAAGAAATTTTGTGCTTTTGAGCTGACTGGGTTGTCAGTGTTGACAGCTTAGAATTGTAATGTTTAGATGTCATTGGCTGCCACTGATTCACTTCCAGCATTAGGCTTCAGTTTCCCTAAATTTCACAGTTTTTCTCAAATTTAGATTTGTACGCTATCTCATTTTGATACTTTTGACAGTGTTAAGATATTAGGCCGAGGTACAGATGGAAGAAAGAATGAAAAATGACTATTTTTATTTTGTACACCTTTGACTCTGTTTATTCCTATAAAACAATTTGAGGAATTCTGTAAATATGACAAGTTCTCAGATTGTACTCAGAGATAAAAAAAAAAAAATTATTAATAGGTGAATTTGCAATATTGTGACAGAATTTTACACACAGTGCCAGCTGAATGTTAAGGGAGAAATTCATTATTTGTAACCAAGTATTGATAAGTATTTTAAAAATTTGGAGAAGACATATGTTTAATGAACTGGAGCCAATTTATTTTTGGAGGTGACATTGGATCTACATATATCCTGTTAGAGCTTCCTTATTTCCAGACTTGAAAGGTTTAATGAAAAATAATTGTGGACTTTAGGGGAAATTGTTTATTAAGTATGAATCCCCAGCTGTTGATGTTGTTGATTAGTGTTTTGTGCATGATTACAGATGATGGTTTGACTTGTGCTGCCATTTTGCCTTTCAAAGGATCATTCTTACTTACAGCATTGAGTATGCAAAAGCAATTTTACAATTTAAGCTGCATTTAAACTACCATTTGTACTTGCATATAAGTCTAGTCCAGCTGCAAACTACACAGACCCAAATCTGCTTTTGCATAATGCGCTAGAATTGGGTCTGTGCGGTTTGTTTCAAAAGGAACAACAGTGTAGACCCTGATCTGCTGGTTCATTATTCATTGGCAAATCAGGGTCTTTGTTGTTTGCAGTTTGACTCATAAGCAAGTATAAATGGTATACAGTTATTGGTTCTTTTAAATGCTTGACTCAACCTTTTCAATTGCATCCTTGGTCAACTATTCTGCATACCTATACTCTGACTGGAATTAGTAGGTGCAGCAAGTCGTAACTTTGCTGCATGTTGCACCAGTGTATTTTGAATGCTGGTACAGAAAAGCTGTATACATTGCCATTCTGTTGCAAATACACAGACTGTACTAATATTTATAAAAAGTGATGATACTAAAATATGATTTACAGTAACACGCTCTAAAAATCTATACTAAATGTATGTTTCGTCGATATTCCATATGTTTTTACATGTTTTATTTGTATTGTCAATTTTCAGTATCGAGAGGAAAGGTTTCGAGCAACAAGTGAAAGCACAAACCAGAGAGTCTTATGGTGGTCAATAGCTCAAACAGTTATTTTGTTAATTACTGGATTCTGGCAGATGAGACACCTTAAGAGTTTCTTTGAGGCCAAGAAGCTCGTATAATTTAAAGATCTCTAGTTTTTACATTTTCAATATAATATTTCTTTCTTTGAGAGAAAAAATCTTGTGGTTTGTTCAAATATATCATTATTTTAGACAATATTATATTTATATTTTGTGTATGAGAATTCTTTGCTGGTTTAATTAGGTTATATACCAATTATGTGTACCAATTAGCAAGAAAAATGTATCTTAGTTGTTCAATCACTGCAGGGCCTGTGAGATTTGTTCTTGATGCGTCTGTTTAATTTTTCCTATCAGTGGGCATATTTTACAAAGTTGATTTGATAATACTCAGTGCCTGTGTAATATTAGTGCCAAGATGAAAACTATTACAGTTTTGGTATTACTATTACTATTTTTAACCTGAGATAAACCCATTATAATAAGTTCTTTCAGATTCAGATTTTCAGGTCAGATATCATTTTATTTAGGCAAACATTAACATCATCACCAGTTTATTTAAATCACTGAAACCTTTGTAATAAATGTAATTTATTTTAGAAAGCATACCTAAGCACTTATGTCACAAAAAAATAATTGAATATTGATCAGTTGGAAATCACACCAGCTTTGTGCCCTGATTGAGAAACTCTAAGAAAGGTCTAAAATTAAAACAATGAGGAATTCACCTAGGCAAAAAAATGTTACTACACACATTTCTAAAGGGCAAATGCAAGCATAAACAATGGACAAATGCCATGCCTATGCAGTCTTTTCTCAATGAATTAAGTGTGTCTCATGGTGATAAAGATTACTGGAGTAAGAGTGTTTCGTCCAATCCGTAAGATTTAATGCTTATAATAAACTGTTGGATAAAATTTGAGGTATTCATATTTTCATGTTCAGATTCTGATTTTTGAAAGTTGGCATTCCTGTTTCACATCAGTAGGAGTTGGCATCTCAGCTATTGTTGTTGCAAGTGAAACAGAGTACACACCATTCTGATGCCACTGCATACTCTTCATGCAGCAAGAATGATTTACATGGCATGTTTTAACTGTAAGCGCAGCATAACTGCATAAATTGCGTAGGTTACCCATGATCTTCATATTTATTGTCTGTCAAGCAGCTTTATAAAACTACCATATGTGCTTGCTTATAAATCAGGTCCTACTGCAAACATCATAGACCCTGACCTGCCATCACACCCTATACTACAAGATCAGGATCTCTCTTGTTTTTTCAGGATATTACACCTAACAAACATCATAGACCCAGAGCTTTTGTGGGAGTATTATGTGATAGCAGATCTTTGTTTATGCAGTTTGCTTTTGGATTCAATATGCATGTGGGTATATTTTGGTATATATGGTACTTTATTTATAAAGGGGGGGGAGAGGTTCAATCACCTTATTGTTCATTATGATTGCCATCCCAAGATTTTCTCTCTCAGATACTTATTCACTTATCATTGTTTTATGTCTGATGGATGTAATATCATTCCTTTGTTAATTCCATTCTTCATTTACTTGAACACTTACATTTCCAACATCTAGTCTAGGGAACACATTTGTTGGACTCCTGCCAATTTGTAAACAACCATGCAAAAAAAAAAAGTCCCAGCTGAATGGATGAAAATTGCACATTATACTTTCAAGCCATGCTATTTATTTCTTCTTTAAACCCATCCAGTATTCAGATAATTTCCCCAGCTTTCATTTCTGCAATAGACCATGTATTTATTGCCCAGACATAGAATATACTGGGAGTTATTATTATTTGAATCCCCATACTTTTGGTGGATGGGTCAATAATGACAAAGGAGTCATTGTAAAAAAATAATATTTTATATGTATATAGAATGTTAACGAAAGTTAAAATTTTAACTTTTGAACCAGTTCTTTATTTGTATCTAAAAGCTGATAAAATAATTACAACCTAACTTGAGATATTCAGAAATTAGTACATCAGGTCCCACCCTTACATACGTTACAGTTTAAAGACCATGGAAAGGCAAACCTGTAACTTAAAATGAATGATATTTAACAGACAGTCATAAACGTTTTGAATATTTTGAGGTTCTTTAGATCATACATCAGTACTGTTCATGTAAAAAGAGCTTTCTATTGCTGTTTCCCAGCATCCCGTTTTGCTGTTTTGCCTTTGTTCCTATATAGATGGTTAATGTAAAAGCGTATAGTTTGCCTTTCATAGTTACATCCTCTGTGAATTTTACTTTTTTTACTATCAGAAATGCACAAAGAAAAATGTACTATAACCCATTTATCTTTTCTGTAAATCCCCGCCAATCTTGACTGATATTAATTCTGTCCACTTTATTTCATAATTCACTTTCTTCTAAATATCCCATCTCTATTTGATGCATAAACTTCAGTTTCTTGCCGTTAAATCTGAGTAAGTCATTTTGACTGCAGATAACATCACCCTGTCATTTATATTTACAATAAATCATTATTGTAACATAAAATAATTATTGTAACAACCATTTTTCAGACTCGTGAAGAACGTTTTCGTCTTACCAGTGAGAGTACAAATCAGCGAGTATTCTGGTGGTCAGTTGGCCAGACTCTGCTTCTAATAGTTATTGGTCTTCTTCAGATGATTCACTTGAAACGATTCTTCTTAGCAAAGAAACTGGTTTGATAAATTGGAGTTATTGTGTTATAAATTGAAGTTATTGTGTGATAAATTGGAGTCATTGTAATTTTCAAATGTTGCATCCTAGACTTTAGATGAGTCATTATAAAGATGTTAATAACAACTGATTTTCTTTAGTAATGAAAATGACACATTACATTTTTAATGTTGTCCCTAGAATAGCATGAACGTACTATGACCTGTGCTACAGAAGACTTCACTCATGAACTAAATTTCTGAAACGGGGAATCATAAGGTCTATAGTACACAAATGCCATCTTGAGGAATAACATTTTTGAGTTCCATTGTTGATACATTTTGAAAAGGAGTGAAAATAATCAGTGTCAATGCTTGCATCAGATCAATGGGTAAAAATTCAGTATGCAATTTTCACATGAATGTATGAATGGAGATAATTTAATATTTGCTTTTTCTATAAATGTTTGAGTTTATTGTCAGTGATATTCGTACTTCATGTCACATTCATATTTGTTGTAAAATTAAAATCAGATTGAGTGAGGATTTAAACTAGGAATGACTTTACACATCTGCCAGCGATAGATATTTGTGAATTCATTGATTTTTGTGTATAACTGTATTCGTCTTTTTTTCTGACATTTTTGCCAGCACTCAACTTTTTCTTTTGTAATAGACATCCCAGTGTTTCTATTGTAAAATCAGCTAGTTGGCTTTCTTAAATTCATGGTTGGTGGTAACTATGACATCCACAAAAATTGGTACTCAACAAAAGTAAGATTTCATGATAATTCATGTATGTTATAAATTCTTCATTTGATGCAGGTAATACAGCTTACTCACGTTTTAACATGGTTCATTGTAACATGGTTCTGGATATAAATCTGTACCACCATGGTCCCCATGACCAAAATCATACCAGTGTACAGTAACATGGGTTAAAAGAAAATAACATGAAGTTTAGCATTATATCTTTCTATCCTTTACAAAACACTATAATTTAACAAATTCTGTTAATCCCCATTATACTATAGTTTGGTATACAACACTGTTCTCAATATATCATGATTTGGTACAGACCATGAGTCTCACTGTAACATGGTTCAGTATATAACACAGTTGGCTGTTATGGACCCAACTTCCATATTATAACGAGGGAGACCTGTATAGTGTACAAACTATTTGAATGTATTTGCATGAAAAGTAATGTATTAATTGTACAGAATAAATTTTCTTACAAAATATTTAATATATCAGTGAACAGAAACTGACATTATTCATTGATTACATAACAAGGCGAAAGTGACCTGAGAATTTGACATTCTTGTGTAATCAGGCAGGTTTGATGTGTCCAATTTTGTGATATCAGCCATACATGAGAATTGCATGTGCTGCTTGAGTACAGGTTTGTTTTTCCAGTGTAAATTACACTTTTCTGTATATATTTAATAATTTTATGTACTAGTTAGTTGTTTTCTAAAGTAACAATTACAACTTTGTATGGTTCCTATATAAACGTGAACTGTTTTTCATGACCTCATTCACTTGTGGTTGGATGCATACTTATTCTTTGAATTAACGTGATTACTTTCCAGTTGGAAAAATCCAGCTTGTAATAAGTTACTACTACATTTTCATAAATGTAGGATGATTATAAGATACAAATATTTAATATTTTTCCAACACAAAAAAGACAAGCACGAGCCACAGAACCAACACAAGATGACTTATGTTCAGCTGCATGAAAATATGACTTAGATGAGTTGTAATCAGAATGATAAACTGTACACTATGAGGATAAATTGTATTTGTCAGATTTCTAGATAATGTAAATGTTGGCATAGCTGGAAAAAAATGAAGGTTGAAAGTATATGAACTTTATTAATTACAGGACATATTTTGTAAAATATATGTCTTTTATAGCATCCTATATTTTTATAGAAATTATAGGACAAATACAATCCATGGTTTGTGTAAAATGTCAAACTGCCATGTCCAAGGTTGAATGTGTTCAAGTTGTCCATATATGTATGAGCTTGTTAGTCGAGTCCAGCTACAAACAACATAGACCTTGATCTTCCTGTGCATTAGATCAGAGTCTACGCTGTTTGCAGTTGGAGTCGGCTCATGAGTATATACAGTAAATACAAGGATCAGTTACCAATTTTGAGCCAGTATATGTTTAATTATTTCATCTTGTAATGCATGGTTTTATTTTGAATTTTGGAGACATGATTCTTGACGTATCAGAAAAACTTCTTTATTTCTTTGTTTTGGCAGAAATAACTACATGGTGTAAGTATAAACTGTGTTTGTTTTAAACTTCTTTCGTCTTAGTTTGTTTTGTTTACTTGGTAAATAAAGTCCTGTAATAAAATTAAATATCCACATCATTTTTCTTGTTTGGTTCCCAACTCATTGGCCAGGTTGTTGTCTTGTGAATGATAAGATATAGTTATCATTCTTGACAGCAGCATCACTGTCAGCAGTGTTAAGGTATATTTATTAAAGTTTTTAAAAATGATGTAATTTATCAATTAATGTATTCAGCTGAAACTTTGGTATAATGTTACCACACCAAACAATTTCTCATATATGTAGGGCTTTCTTGGCAGAGTAAAAACATTCTTCATCACAAAACTGTTCAGAGGTGAGTCACTGTATTTTGCAGATTCAGTGCTTAAAATTTTGCAGAACAGAATTACATATAATTCTAAACTTTGGAAGACACCTTCTTCTATACATTTATGTATATTTGCCCAAGTCATTCTTGCATTTACTGTATCTGCCTCACCGCTGTCATTACTGGGGACAAAAATGTCAAGAAATTGTACTTGTATAAAATTTTAGTATTCAAGTAATTGTATAAAAATGTTAATTATTTTTCTTGCCAGCAATGCATTGGCAAGAAATTTGTATCATTTTGCTAATGTTATTACTTGCAGAATCCAAAAAATTGTTCATGAAGGTTACTAACCATAGCAAAAGTGGTCACATTTTCCTACGTTTCTTTAGTGACATATGGAAATGGTGCCAGTAGCTTCCTGAGGGTTGATGGTTCTTTCCAGGGTTCTTCCTCCACCAGATATACTAGCTACCATGTATAGCCTATCATGATGAAAAATGGCATTAAACCCATAACAACGACACCAATTAAAATTGGTATATAAGCTTCTAATGACAAGAAGTCCACGTTTTAAATTTATGAATTTTGCAACATAGTGGCTGAGCTTGTTACCACACAGTATGTGCTAATTCCTGTGCATATTATCCAAAACAGTATGCAGGAATGTCAAATTGACAGAGTTCAAACAAGTTGGGTAATGAGCAGAGGAGGGGAGGTAAGTTGTGCATGACATTGTGTGTGCATATGTGTATATGGTGGTACTGAATTAAATTGAAGTTTTTCACACTATTGATGGAGGAACAAATGATAATTTTGGAGTTGCTGCATTGACAACTGCCATAATATTGCAAGATTAAAAATATAACAGTGAATTCACTTTTATTCACAGAGTTGTTGCTATAAACCATGAATTTAAGTAACATATATAAAAGGTCTTTGTCATATATATTTCTCACAGAGGCATATCTAGGAATTGATATACCATCGATACTCTCTAATAAATAAAGTCTAACTGTACAGACCTAGATCTGCTGGCACAATGTGTTGGCAGATCTAGATCTATGCAGTGTATTAGGGGTAATCAGTAGAACAAACACCATAAACTTTGATCTACCAATGCATTGTATGACAGCAGATCAGGGTCTATGTTGATTGCAGTTGGATTCGACTTGTATGCAAGTATATACATTACCAACAAACGTACATTTTTCAAAGCACAATAATTTATTCCCATGTACATAATTTAATTCATTTTAATACTAATAAAATAGGCTGCTTCTGCACTATCAAATCTATTTTTATTGCTTGGATTATTTTGTAAGGTTGTTATGGTGTTGGATCCTCTTTCGTTGTGTATAGTGGTGAAATTACATGAATATTGTATCTCATCATAAATGTTCTCACCAGTAGGGTTTTATACACTGTGGCACCTACAAAGAGAGGGAGAACTGCACAATTTTACCCATCCTTAAATAAACACATTCGTGGTCAAAAAATTGTAGCCGTTGGATAAAGGGTGGCCATTGTAGATTGGTTTGGTTAATATTGCAAGGGCTTTTTGTACATGCAATATGTGGCCAAAATAATATTTGGTCTTTCAGTAGAGGAAGCTGGCTAGTTTGGGTTAGTTTCAGTGTAAGACATATGTGTTTCTTTTGATGACAGAGTTTCTGCATCTAATTTACAACCACTTTCAGTTGGCATGATGATTCATGTGTTTCCTATGATGACAGAGTTTCTGCATCTAATTTACAACAACTTTCAATTGGCATGATGATTCCTGTAAAAAAATTTCCAGGCAGATTTCAAAGACTTTTAGGTATGTTTTGGCTATCCGACAACCATTCTTTGTGTTCATGTTAAAGGAGCTTAGAGAAATTTCAAGTGGACTACAGGATAATTTAGCTACCATGTATAGCCTATCATGATGAAAAATGGCATTAAACCCATAACAACGACACCAATTAAAATTGGTATATAAGCTTCTAATGGCAAGAAGTCCACATTTTAAATTTATGAATTTTACAACATAGTGGCTGAGCTTGTTACCACACAGTATGTGCTAATTCCTGTGCATATTATCCGAAACAGTATGCAGGAATGTCAAATTGACAAAGAGTTCAAACAAGTTGGGTAATGAGCAGAGGAGGGGAGGTAAGTTGTGCATGACATTGTGTGTGCATATGTGTGTATGGTGGTACTGAATTAAATTGAAGTTTTTCACACTATTGATGGAGGAACAAATGATAATTTTGGAGTTGCTGCATTGACAACTGCCATAATATTGCAAGATTAAAAATATAACAGTGAATTCACTTTTATTCACAGAGTTGTTGCTATAAACCATGAATTTAAGTAACATATATAAAAGGTCTTTGTCATATATATTTCTCACAGAGGCATATCTAGGAATTGATATACCATCGATACTCTCTAATAAATAAAGTCTAACTGTACAGACCTAGATCTGCTGGCACAATGTGTTGGCAGATCTAGATCTATGCAGTGTATTAGGGGTAATCAGTAGAACAAACACCATAAACTTTGATCTACCAATGCATTGTATGACAGCAGATCAGGGTCTATGTTGATTGCAGTTGGATTCGACTTGTATGCAAGTATATACATTACCAACAAACGTACATTTTTCAAAGCACAGTAATTTATTCCCATGTACATAATTTCATTCATTTTAATACTAATAAAATAGGCTGCTTCTGCACTATCAAATCTATTTTTATTGCTTGGATTATTTTGTAAGGTTGTTATGGTGTTGGATCCTCTTTCGTTGTGTATAGTGGTGAAATTACATGAATATTTTATCTCATCATAAATGTTCTCACCAGTAGGGTTTTATACACTATGGCACCTACAAAGAGAGGGAGAACTGCACAATTTATCCATCCTTAAATAAACACATTCGTGGTCAAAAAATTGTAGCCGTTGGATAAAGGGTGGCCATTGTAGATTGGTTTGGTTAATATTGCAAGGGCTTTTTGTACATGCAATATGTGGCCAAAATAATATTTGGTCTTTCAGTAGAGGAAGCTGGCTAATTTGGGTTAGTTTCAGTGTAAGACATGTGTTTCTTTTGATGACAGAGTTTCTGCATCTAATTTACAACCACTTTCAGTTGGCATGATGATTCATGTGTTTCCTATGATGACAGAGTTTCTGCATCTAATTTACAACAACTTTCAATTGGCATGATGATTCCTGTAAAAAAATTTCCAGGCAGATTTCAAAGACTTTCAGGTATGTTTTGGCTATCCAACAACCATTCTTTGTGTTCATGTTAAGGAACTTGGAGAAATTTCAAGTGGACTACAGGATAATTTGGGGCAGAATTTTATGCAAGGTATATAAATTGTTACTCCTGATATTACTCTTTTTAAAAAAATCCTACTGAGATTTCTGCCTGAAATAATAAAAAGCTAAAACATCTTCTGAAAAAGAAAAACTGACAAAAATTGCCAGTTGAAAAATTGTAGCAAAAAAAGACCTTTATATTGATAGTGATCCACAATAAGTATTGGAAATGGATATAATGACATACAATAATTAGACAGTAGATCATGAATTTAATTTGAACAGTAAATCACTTTAGTGATGTGATGTGATTATGATTTTTAACGTAGCTTTAACAATTTTTCAGTCATATCGCTACGATGTCTGCAGTGTGGCAGTTTATAGTGATGTCTAGCACTGGGGCATCATGCCGCAGACATGTAGCATGATGTCCACCCAGTCACATTATCCTGACACCAGGCCGACCAGTCCTAACACTAACCTCTTAATGCTGAGCGCCAAGCGAGGCAGCTGTTAGTACCATTTTTGTAAGTCTTTGGTATGACTCGGCCAGGGATCGAACCCACGACCTCCCGCATCGGAGGCGGACGCTCTAACCACTAGGCCACCGGAGCGGTCAAATCACTTTAGTAGTTTCAGCTCTACTCATCACAGACAGGAAACGTCAAGTGATGGCCTGTTGCCCATCCATCCATTAGCACAAGTGTTTTATCACTACTAATAAAGTAACTGGAACATTGCCATGAAACCTTAAACATACATTCAACCCATAGTCTCATTTATCCTAAATGAAAATGGGTTTATGGTTCTCCTCATATAGTCAATATGGCCACCACAGTGGTCATCTTGAAAGTTATATTGCTACTCTTTAGTGGATGGTCAGATAAACATGCAGTTTTTACTAAAAGACTTAATATGTCTGGTTCATCGTGAATGAAATTGGTGCTGATCTAATAACCAGAATGGCTTGAAAATCTCTTGCTGCTATTCCTGAATGGAAAGTCATATTGAAAAGAGGTTTTCATCAGAAGACTTCATAAAACGTTCAGTTAGTCCTAAATAAAAAATGGTGGTTCTTGCACTCCTTGTGCAAGAAAGTTCACATCAACATGGGTCAAGCACAACCATTATGGCCACCATATTGGCCATCTTGAAACTTATTTGGTATTGCTACTTCTCCTGAATGGATGATCATAGCAACATTGGGTTTTCATTAATAGATATCTTATGTCTTTTAGGTTCTAAATGAAAACGATGCAAGTCTGACATCCAATTGTCCACCACAGCAGCCAATAAAAAAAAAAAAATCTTTTATCACAGAAGAATTTCAGAGATGGTTTCAAAACACACTAGTTAAGAACCAATGCTTTTGAAATTCTGTTATTTTTTTTATGGACATTATCTTTTCTGGATATGTGACATAATATTAAAGACAATACTAATAGGTAGAAATGGGTGAAGTTAAAATGCTTTCACATATTTGCTGGCAGATTGTTTTACTTTTACTTGTATGAGCATCCACATCACAACCATGCACCTTACAAGGTATATTAGACTGCTACATATACTGAAAAATAACATTTCTTAAACACTGTACCCAACATTGACGCATTTAATTTTTCTAATTTAAAATTGGGCTTTTTTTGATAGAATAAGGTTTGGTTGGAAAGTTATAAGGTTTGTGCACTAATTGTGCCAGGTAAATACTTTTCAAGACTGTCTGCCCATCGTCCTGTTTTATCCATCTGATGTTGTGTGTGCCTGCCAATCTAATCACCATGTGTTTGTCTATCAAAACGCTGGCCGATTATATCTTCAGATATTTTTATTCAGCTGGAAGAAAAATGCACTACACCAAGAATGATTGCTTTCTTTTCATAAGAGGAAGAGGAGGGTTGTGGTGCAAAATGGATAAAATAGGATGATCGGCAGAGTGACAAGAAATGGACCGACAGGAAGAGAAAGAGAACACATGAAGAGATGAACACAAATGGATGAATCAGTAAGAGTGAATGGATGGATGGACAATTGGTAAACAGATGGATGAAGAAACTGATGGGCAGACAAACTCCAACTTACAGATGAATAAAAGGATGGAAGTATAAATGTTGGTCAACAGACTAATTAACTGTCCTATTTATCGACAAACAGATGGTCAACTTGCGAGGGTAAATGGGCAGAAAAACCCACAGATGAATGAATAGTTTTGGACATAATAAAGTTGACCAGTGAATAACTGGACAGAAGCACAGATGGACTTTCCAATAATTCTATAGTATTTCATTGTTCAAATGAGTGAGAGACTGATTAAAGTAGCTATCAGACAACAAGTCTCTCCAGTTGGATGGATGAGGGTACGACTTATTCTGGGCACATTCATTCATTTCTGAATAAGGGAAACTTGAATATGTCCAACAGATTAGTTCTTTTAAAAAAGTCCATTGATGGACACTTTATATCTGAAGCAAAATACCAAGGTTCTGTTGCAAAATTCCAGCTTTTAGTTGTCTCTTTTATTTTAATGACCCCGCTGGAAGGCATAACATGTTAACACTGGACTGGTTTTGGAATATCAATGTTGTTCATGTGTTAATACTGGACTGATTTGCATTGTTGATGTTGTCATTAACAACACAACCTTTTTTTTTAAAGCAACCATTACACGGAGGATATTTTCTTTCCCGATGTTAATGTCAGATATATTTCATTGTGCGGTACCAAAAAAAAGCCCCAAGATATTTTAATGACTGGCAATGCCACGAATTAAAATTTATCACATAGTCGGTACACTTCGCCTACAGTGTGTGCAGTTTCATATTTTTGATATTATACGTGTGAACATATCACTTTATGTGATTCTGATTGGTCCAAATAAGCCCATGAAATTATTGTGCACGATCCTCTTTACTGATTGGCTGGGATCGTGGGAAAACGTTTTTAATCCCGCCTTCTGGAATGTTTTGTTTTGAATGAACATTACCAAACATGCTCCAGAATCAATGTTTTAGTAGATTAAACTCACTCTTAATCTCACACAATAATCCTCACCACCATTTTGTCAATCCATCTCACTCTTTGGCACAATAATCCTCACCACCATTTTGTCAATCCGTCTCACTCTTTGGCACAATAATCCTCACCACCATTTTGTCAATCCATCTCACTCTTTGGCACAATAATCCTCACCACCATTTTGTCAATCCATCTCACTCTTGGGCACAATAATCCTCACCACCTTTTTGTCAATCCATCTCACTCTTTGGCACAGTAATCCTCACCACCTTTTTGTCAATTCATCTCACTTTCATAGGCTGATCATGGCTCAAGATACCAGTAGGATTGGGTTGACCTAATCTGCCACAGTAAATTACATTTTTGTTATTTTTTTAACTATTTTACCCTTTCTGATAACCAAGCGAGTTTAATTTAGCAATGCATCACAGTGGGTTAATCTTTGTTGTCTAGGAAGTAAGGGGAAATAACCTGAGAGATGCAAACAGAATCTGGTCAGATTTCTTCATCAAAGATTAATTGCATGTCTGCAATGTAAGGCAGTTTCGATTTATTTGTTATAACTCAGAGTTTTTGTTTTTGTTCCTGCAGGTACAACTTTTGTAGGCACACACAATCGAGTGTTGCAGGGTATGATTGAAATCTTATATTTTCACATGTGAAAATACAAGCATATATTTATCACATGTGAAAATATAGGAATGAAGAACATAAAATAATTATTTCAACATTGATTTTCTATATTTCACACTTAAGTATATATAAAACCAAAAACTACTAATAACCAGATTTTAGGGCTATTTAGAGGATAAAGCGAAACATCCTTTCATGTCCTTTTTAAGTGTCTTTCTTCAGGTTAGATTGTTTTGGACTTGAATGTATTTTTATTTTGCAGATATCTCTAGTGACCAGTTGGTTAACCCTGTGTATATGTTGTGTATAGCTTGTTAATAAGGCATGTTCATTAATTTTCCTTGGGTAAATTTTGTTAAAATTTATTTCATGGTTACTGCAAACCACAATTAAAGATCCAGTGAACTATGTACATGAACAATGAAACGAGAGGACCCCATTTTGAACCACTAATTTCAGTAACAACAGAAATGTGAAGAAAAATGCTGAAAACTAAATGTTTTTATCCACAGAAATAAATGAATTGAAACAACTGGCCTATATAATTGTTCTGTATAATTTAAAGTAATTGGTTAGTGCAGAGTATGAATAATGGGCAATATCCGTATTAATGCTTAGCAGCAGAGAGGGTGAACCCACAAGAGTTAGGAGGGTCCGTTCACAAAAATAAAGGTTCCTGCGAAAATGAAACACGCGTCAATAAATCAAACCAAAGCCTCTAACCAACCGAGAGTCTCTCTAAATTGTATAGCTCATTTTGTTACTTTATCGCTGACATGTATGTTTTCAAATTTTTATGCATGTTCATTTGCGTGTCAGACACTCAATTTTTGTCGTTCACCCTCTCTGCTGCTGTAATTAACCAAAAATTTTATCAAGACTTATACAATATCTCAACCTAGGATCATGTAAATTTATTGTGATAAATCCATGTGGGGTAGCTTGTGCTTTTGAAAAGAAATTATTAAACTTAATCATATCCATGTCCCCTGAACACCAAGTTTGATGAATGTTTCGCAACGTATGCGTATCCACTCCACTAAACACAATTGAAATATTAGAATTGTCTCTGATCACTTTAGGTATTTGTGTATATCACTGGGTAACATAAATCACATCTGTGTTTTTGTGTCTAACTCGGGGAAAATATTCTGGCAGGATTTGATTGTTTGTCCAGCATCACATCATAGTCTACTACAAAATTATTAATAAGTCCATCAAGGTCATCTATGGATATTGGTAATCAACAACACTGACTCCATCCTTGTCTCCTTGACTTGTCAAGTACCTTGCATTTTCATTAAAATCTTTAAGTACTTCATAACATCGTTGATCATCTGCAGATGGTGCCACAAAATATAATTTATCCCACTTGAGCCATCTCATTATCAGCTTGAGCAACAGTTGTGTTTTATCAGATCCAGATGGTCCAATTATTATCATCCTTATAGAATTGCGGTTGTGCTGGATGATGTTTAACTGGCTCCCGCACTCGTGCCACTGAGAAATCAATTATATCCATATAATAAATAATATGAATTTATATTGTGATCAGTGCAGAGCATCCACCCACACCAGTGGATTAACAACAATAATAACAAAGAATAAAAAACGTGCACTTACAGGCAAGTGTGTAAAATGTGGTACAAAAAAATACAAATTTATTTCGTCTTGCCTGACAGGTGGTGATATCGCTGCTTCAGGGGGAAAATTACCAGGAACTCCATGGGCTAGATACCCAGGAGAAAAACATACCCGGATATAATTACTGTGGTCCTGGAATTCGACTTGACGAACGAGATCAACCAAGACCTAGAGAGTATCCAATAAACGCGATTGATCAAGCATGTCATGTTCTTGATGTTATATATAAAAGCAAAGATTTACAACAATGGCATCTTGCAGATGTAAAGTTGATTCATGCATTAAGTTTATAAAAATATTAATCTCTCAGAGAAAAGCTCGCTAGTTTTCTAGTAAAATATGCGATGAAAGGTAAACTAGTACTAGGGGCTGGTAATTAATCACATAACTATTATTATGGAATCGGTTTATTATAGCCCAAGAGGATATTGGAGAGGCAGAGCAGCAATTAGTAAACTTGCTGAAGCAGCAAATGTCTCACGTTCTGTTGCTGCAAATTGGTTAGCACAACGGGCAATATGGCAGATTTTTCTACCACCACCTAAAAAATTCAGTACGCGTATTTCGATGTCAGCGCTCCCCCAATGAAGTTCATCAAGCAGATATTTTGTTTCTACCACATGATACTATTAAAATTGGTAGACGTCAATCACGCACATACAAATACGCGTTAACAATCTTTGACGTTGCAAGCAGATATAAAGAAGCAGAACCATTATCAACTAAAACAGCAACTGAAGTTGCATCTGCGTTTGAACGAATTTATCAACCAGGATCCGGACCACAAGGTGGTCTACGATGGCCACAACTACTACAGGTTGATCCTGGCAAAGAATTTCTTGGTTGCTGAGCAGTTATTTGGATACCAGTATGCGAAGGAAATAGTTCAGAAAGACGAGATCTCTTGAATGGGTTGCAGGATTGCCAAGTGTGATAGCTGCGTTAAATAATGAAATTACTCGTGCAACTGCCATGAAATCCATAAATGCAATCACAAAAAACGCATACCAATACAACGACGTGACTATTTCAAAACAACCAGTACTGGGTAATGTGACTAAGATATTTATATGAACCTGGTGAACTTGAAGGGGGTAAATAAAGAGCAACTGATCCTATTTGGAGTGTGACCACACATAAACGTTCCAGCGTGGTTAGATCCACAGGTAGACCTGCAATCTACAGACTAGACTCCGCTGCTCCTCAGCGTGGATTTGTACGTGAACAATTACAAGTGGTGCTTCCATTTCAAAATGGCGGGCGTTGGTCATTTCCTGTTCTAGCTCACGACTCTTTTCACAAATCCACAAAATCAGGCCAGGTCCTATGAAACAACATCACTTCTCTGGTGTTTGGGAACATATCCTGAAATACAATATGATAGTATCCTTGCTCAAACTATTTTCTATTTAAAAATTGAAGGTATTCTCTGTTAATCAACACAGGTCATTCACCAGCAAATCCCACAATGCAATCCTAAATAGTAAACATCCGCTTTCTTTTCTTTCCTTTGTGACTTGATAGATATAAGTTAAAACATGTTACACCCCATTAGCTTATCTTTTATCACCATTACCCTCATCATACACAAAATATTTACCCTGACGTTCTCAGCAGATGACAATAATAATGCACAACCAGTACTGATTCGGGGCCGCCCAAAATTATCGCTCTCCACCCATCTCATTACAACTCTAAAAATAATAATGTCGAAGACAAAAGGACCAATCTGTAGGAACAAACTCGTTCTCCTCTATCTATGTAGCCTTTTGTTAGCTGAATCATATGCACCAGAACCAAATCCGGGCCCAAGAACCATCAAGTTTCCTTGCGGGGTCTGCAACAAAGCCTGTAAATGGACAACACCTTGTGTGTGCTGTGACTCATGCGAAGTATGGTATCATCAAGAGTGTATGGATATGCCAGATGCCGTGTTCAAAACTCTCCACAATGTAAGCTGGGAATGTATTCAGTGTGGTTTGCCAAACTTCTCCACTGGAATATTTGACACTTTTATCTTCGATACCAGTAACAGTTACCAATGCCTTAGTGACAGTACCCAAGTAGACAGTGAGATAAGTTTTAACAACCCAACTGCTACTTCATCTCCACACAAGCAGAGAAGCACCTCTACAACACATGGTCCCACTGGAATTAGAACTGACTTGCCCATGAGAATCCTAGCAATTAATTGTCAATCTATAAAGGGGCCTGGAAAGAAGGGACTACTAAGCAATATGATCTCCTCTACCAAAGCAACCATTGTTATTGGTACAGAATCATGGCTACACAGCGACATAAATTCATCTGAAGTATTCCCTGCAAATTTCAGGTCCTACCGCAAAGATCGTCCAGAGGGATTCCATGGGGGTGGTGTATTTGTCCTAGTATCAGACCAGTATTCCAGCTGCGAGCCAGAAGAACTTAAGGCAGATAATAACTTTGAGTTAGTTTGGGCCAAAATCAAGATTAAGGGGCATCAGACCTATATGTTGGTGCCTTCTACAAACCTCCATCCTTAACCGAACCAAACTACCTAGATTAGCTTCACCAATGCCTTACAAGAATCCCACGAGGTGCGCACGTATGGCTAGGAGGAGCCTTCAACCTGGCAGATATTGACTGGGAGAATGAGTGTCCAATACCACAAGCCACAAACAATGCCCAATGCCAACAGCTACTAAATATCGTAAAGGACTCATTCCTGGAACAGGTTGTAAATGCATCAACACGTGTAACTGAATTTACTTCAAATCTGCTTGATCTGTTCTTCACAAACAACAAAGCACTAATTAACAAGTGTGATGTCATACCAGGAATTGCTGACCATGAAGCAGTCTACATAGAGTCCAGCCTACGACAAATGAAAGTGAAGAAAGCAGCCCGTAAAGTCTTCCAATACAGGAATGCAGACTATGTCCAAATACGTGAAGAAATGAAGCCATCACAAGAATCATTCATACGTGAAACAGATAACCTTTCTGCAAATGACACATAGAAAATGTTTGAGGTCAAACGGTTAATGGATAAATTTATACCATCTAAGACCTTATCTGGAGACAAAACAAACAAGCCTTGGATAGACAAATCCATTAGAGCCCATCACAGAAGACGGAACAAATTGTTTGCAAGACAGAAAACAACAGGAAAAACAAGAGATCGGAAACTATACAAAGAAGCAAAAGCAAGATCACAACGCTTTGAACGCAAGGCCTACTGGAGATATATTGAAAACTTGATAGAAGTTGGTAATCCAAATCAAGTACAACAACCAAACAAGCAGAAGAGATTTTGGAACTACATTAAGTCCTTACATAGAGACAACTGTGGTGTGGCACCACTCAAGGAACACGGGAAACTACATTCAGAGGCATCCGACAAGGCTAACATACTGAATCGTCAACACCAGTCAGTCTTCACACAAGAGGATAAGAGTGATCTACCAAGCCTACATGGAGATTGGTACCCACCAATGCCTGATATCCAAGTTACTGAAGAAGGTGTATACAGCTTGTTGCGGAAAATTAACCCACAGAAGGCCACAGGACCAGACATGATTCCAGCAAGGATCCTGAAAGATCTAGCAGAAGAGTGTGCACCATACTTGAGTTATATTTACCAGAAGTGCCTCTCAACAGGTTATGTCCCTGATGTGTGGACAGCAAACGTTACAGCTATCTTCAAAAATGGAGAAAGATTCAAGGCAAGCAATTATATACCGGTCTCCCTTACATGTATCTGCTGCAAAATGCTTGAACACATCATAGTCAGCAACATGATGCAACATCTAGATCGCTACAACATTCTAACAGACTGCCAGCATGGTCTCCGTGCCAGACGAAGCTGTGAAACACAGCTCATAACCCTAGTGGATGAGCTCGCCAAATCCTTAGACAGAGGGAAGCAGTATGACCTTGCTATCCTTGACTTCAGTAAGGCTTTCGATCTTGTCCCCCATGAAAGACTCCTCAGTAAGTTGGACCACTATGGCATCAGGGGTTACACCCAGAAATGGATCAGAGATTTCCTATCAGACAGATCGCAGAGAGTTATAGTAGATGGAGCAACATCAGACCCAGTACCGGTTGTTAGTGGGGTACCTCAAGGGAGTGTTTTGGGTCCCGTCCGCTTCCTGGTGTTCATTAATGATCTACCTGCGAACGTCAGATCCAATACGAGACTGTTTGCAGATGACTGCATAGTCTACCGAGAAATAAATGCCTCCAAGGACTGTGAGATCCTTCAAGAAGACCTGAACCAACTGGCCTTCTGGGAAAGGACTTGGGGTATGATGTTCCACCCAGAAAAATGCAGCATCCTAAGAGTTTACAGGAAGAAATCACCAATCTTGTACGAATATACTCTCAAGGGGCACAAGTTAGCAAATGATCAGGCGACAAAATATCTCGGGGTTGAATTGTCCAGAGACCTCTCTTGGAAAAGGCACATAGAAAAGATAGTGAAAAAAGGGAACTGTAACCTTGGTTTTCTGCGCCGCAACCTCCAAATCAACAATGAAGAAGTAAAAAGCGCAGCATATTTCACTCTGGTTCGACCAGGTCTTGAGTATTGCTCGACTGTGTGGAACCCACATAATAAAGATCTAATAAATAAGATAGAGATGGTTCAGAGGAGAGCTGCTAGATTCACCACAAATAAATATCGTAACACTAGCGGTGTCAGTGCAATGTTGAACCATCTCCAGTGGGAATCACTCGAATCCAGGCGAACCAAGGCCCAGCTGACCATGTTGTACAAGACTGCAAACAATCTAGTGGACATACCAGCGGACAAATACCTGACCCTGGCATATAGACAAACTAGGGCAAACCACAGGAAAAAGTTCCAATTAAAGTCAGCATCGACAAACTGTTTCAAGTTTAGCTTCTTCCCATGTACAATAGAGACTTGGAACAAATTACCAGCAATAATTGCAGAAGCTCCTGACTTGGTATTTCACAAGCAGGAGCTTTCCAAAATCACACTCTAATGAACTAGTCAGCTACATGTAAGACCTAGTGATTCTCAGGGCTATGCCGGTTGAGGTTTCATATCTCATCGCCGCTACGGTAGCCGGATTGGTCTGAGTATGAAGGAACGAAAACGTACACTGACACTCTTTTACTTATTTCTGCCTTTCCTGTCATTACTCTTCTGACTGTCCTATCACTTCCGTCTTCTCTTTCTCTTTGACCACGCACCACCCGTTGCTTAATAGTCAAGTGTGACTGCGTCAACGTATTTATAGACATAGACAAGTAATTCCTGAAGACACACAATTACTACCGCGTTCACTTTTGTAAACTGGCACCTCGACGTTGATTACACTCAAGACAGGTCAGCATCACATTTTCGCGTGTGTGACCAAGACTACTATTAATTCTATCGACGGTAAATTGTTTTGGATTATTATCTGAATACTGCAATAACATTACTGTGTTACAGCTCGCACAATGATTATTCTGTCGTTGTTTCAGTGTCATGATAAATTCAACGTCGAGATCAAAGTCGCGTTTATTTTTTTTTTTTATATATTTTTTTTTTTTTGTCACATTGTTTATAACCAGATAATTTTTTCTTGACAACTTCGTCCCTGATATAGTCAGTGACTACATCATCGGTGTCGGTAAAATCTACGACAACCCTTCGCAGCTGAGATATTCTTCTGACTCGAGATACTGTGAGATAAACTAAATTTGACCATTCGAACCGATCATCAATAATCCAAACATTTGTATCAGAAATAGTTAATCCTTGTGACGAGTGAATCGTTATAGTATATCCTAGTGTCCATGGAGTTTTATCCATCGTTAACGCGCTCTCAACAACATCAGCAGAAACTAAAACAATATCATTTAGTACAAGATTTTGTTTCTCATTAATTCCTGGAATTTCAACATTCTGCTAGGCGATAACACAATGGTACAGGTAGATTTGAAAACTTTCTTTATGTAACAGAAATAATTTCTCTTGCACGAACTATCTTTCTACTTGCATCTATCAAATCAACTGGCCTCCATAAATTCCAAAAATTATTTATATGTGTTTCCCGAATTGCTTCACGCATTATCTCACACTGTATTTTATATGGCTGCAGTCTGGTTAATCTCTTAAACTTTTTCAATGGTTCATCAATAGCTCTATGATCATAAGTTATCTCCTTATAATAATCTACAAATGTTTTTAACCACTCATGTGGAGACTGTCCAACAAAAGGTGGCGGTTGACCATGATCACCACACATTATCATAGCAGTATTTTTCGTCAATAACCAATCAAGAAACATTTTTAATACATCCAGCGATACCGTACATATTTCATCCCAGATAATAATTCCAGGAACGTATTTTTCACCCATTCGTTCAGGAGTCCATGCGTCTCCGCGCCATCTAAAGAAACTCTGGTGAGTTTGAGATTTCTCTGGCGAGTCTATGTGTAGGTGTGAAAACAACCATATCAAAATTCCGAAATAATTCAATCGCAGAACCTCCAGGCCCATTGAGATAAACGGTTTTATGTCTGGCCACAGGATCATATACACATGGTGCTGATAATTTTGATACTTGATTATCATTCTTGTGATATATTTCCTTGATTTCAACGTCTGCAGATTCAGAATAGTCAAGTATATTTTCTCGTTTCATTCTCCATTCGCCCCATGATGCATCAGCGCCGATATGTAATTGTTCTAGTAATTCTGCGTATTTTTTATTTATATAAAATGAATCTGTGGCGACTCTAACCGCAATCAGAGGAAATCTGTTTATCATCGATAATAAGTTTATCGAAACGTACGCGAGCATCGAAGATCTTAAATAAGTAAACTGCGATGACTCGCCATCAATATAACTTACAACTGTACCTAATTTAGTTCTGTCCGACAAATAAGCATTATTCCGGCTTTACAAATGTGCCTTTCTCCGTTGTATCAGGAATTATAAAATCGAGTTCAGCATCGTCCATAATTAATCTTGTACAGTGTCGTTTATAATTACATGAACTACCCTGAGTAAATTTACCAATTATATTTCTGCCGAGATCTTTTGCAACTTTATTTTCATAATCAATCATATCAGGATTTTCATCATCAGAATATTTCTTTTGTTGTGGCAACCAAACTTGTTTCTGCGGACGATGTGATATAATTGCTTCACTAACAACCAACGATATCAATATTTTTACATCAAGCATGTATCGTAGCAAAACTTTTGGAGCCCAATATTTTCTGAAAAATCTCTTCCAAACCAAATATAGACAATCAGATGGAGATTTTGTGCAAACTCGAATGACTCTATACAGGCAAATCCAGTCAGGTCAAAATTTGGCAAGAGTCCGTTTATTGCAACTCTGGTCATCTCGTGTGTTGGGTGTCCATATCTCTTAAAATACTCAGAACGCTCTCCATATCCAAGAAAACATCCAGGATAACATGCTACCATATCAACTGAGATAACATCCTTACAATCGTATTTAGTATTCCACAATCCGCCGTGTCCGTATTCGACACAACTGCACTGGACATCAACAAGAAATTCCGATTTTGTCGGTTTCCATGAATTTTTGTCCTGAGTAAAGTGAACAGCAACTGACGGAACGGTAAAACAATTATTCAGTAATTGTCCAACCCTGACAACATCAGGGGTATATTTCAACGCAAGATTTTTTATTTCTTCGTGGAGTGATTCTGCACGATAAATATCGCCATTAGGCCTTACAAACTGATCATAATTTACGGATTCTGAACTCTGAAATAACCACACAGATACAGGGTCACTCTTAGTAATATTTGTGATAAAATTGAATACATTGTCGTCGTAATATTTAACTGTTCTGTTTCGTGTAAATATTGTTACAGCGGACGTCCATGCATGTGTGTTATGATCAATAATCGTTATCGGGGCTCCATTTTTATATATTTCGGCTTGTATAAAATCTTTCCGGTTAATGTCTTCACCGTGACCGGAAATCTTAATTTTTTTTTTCTAGTTCAGCAACGTCGCTGATAGACGCTCCGGTATCTTTAACTGTTTCTGCCCACGTATTTATTATTTTAAGTCGCAAATCCGTTAAACCGTTTCACGTATCGCGTTTCTGAAGTGTTCTGTAACTCGTTCAGCCACACAGTTTATACTTGATAGTTTCATAGGTTTGAGATCATCAACGTTAGGTTTATCATTTAACGGATACACAGCATAAACAACTGCAGTCACGGGATATGCTCGTTCGTAATACGGTTTGTCAATACCAGTCAGAGTTCCTGGTTTGGAATTTTTATTCAACGTGACGATGCTACTTCCAACATGTACACGGAAAGGGTCACGTTTGTCACGGATAATCCAAGTGTCGCCGTCTGTCCTCACAATAAATTTTATCAGAATAATACATCGCTGATTGTCGAGTTAGTTAATAATTTTCCTTTCTCGCTCGTCATTCATTCCAGTATCGACAACATTCATGATTCTGAATATTGACCACACATGAGCCACACCATCGTTGCGAAATTCCTTCTTGGCTTCACGAATACTATCAGTTATATCCCTATTCGTTAAAGCCAGATCTTGCATCAAAAAACTAATTTAAGTTTCGGCAGTTTGTCAAGATCGAATCTAGCTCTGGAAGACTTGATTGCGGATAATCTCTCAAATTCCTCCGTATTATAATTAAGGCAATTATATATATAATCAAACTTTAATTATATATATATATATATATATATATATATATATATATATATATATATATATATATAGTATAAGTATATATATATATATATATATGGTTATTGCTATTATTATATATATATATATAATGATTGAAACAAAGAATAAATGCAAGTGGCTTATGATCGGTTTTTCACTTCCTTGTAACAAGGCATGAGTAAATGAATCAACTGGTTATCATATGCAAAGCTTTCGCAGAGGGAGTCTAGGACCAAAACCGTGTTTACGATGCGGTGTTGGTGTACGAGGAGAAACCCGGTTCTCTGTGTAATGCGGTGGTAAAAAATACAGAGAGCTGAAACGATATTATGATAAAAAAAACAATACCGATGGCATCAAATCTCCTATAAAAAAAACGCCGAAGACTATCTCGCCAGATTTTTGCCTCAGGAACAAAATAATAATTTAGATAAATAATATTATTATATAAATGGAGCAAAATGAATTCATGAAACATTCCACCATGAAGAAATATGAAGCAGCTCGTGATGGTGTAATCAGCAACTGTCGACTGAAAAAATCAGTCGGTGCTGTTGATAATACTGGTTATCTCAGATTTACTGTTGGAAAAAAAAGATATTTATCTCATAGATTTGTGTTTGAATGTTTTCATTGACTGATCAAAAATGATCTTGTGATCGATCACATTAACGACGATAAAATCGATAATTGTTTATGTAACTTAAAAGCTGTTACACAGCCAGAATTCTGTGCGAGGGGGTACTGAGAAATATATTAAATTTCCAAAGGTTATTAAATCTGTGAACGCAGAGACTGGTGAAGAAATAATATTTCAATCAATGAATGCAGCTGGAAAATATTTTGATATTTGCATACCTTCAGTACAACGTGTCGCGGATAAAATGTACAAATCGGCGTATTCACGAAAATATAATCAAATAAATAACATTTTGCTATCTCCCTATTGCATTAGATGATTAAGGGAGATAACTTCTGTCAAGCAGCGCTTTCTCCGCTAGAGTAATTAAGCAGTTGTCCTGCTTGTTACTGCATAGTATTACATGACCATCGCGATTTATTATGTGTGTGTGTGTGTGTGTGTGTGTATCGTATTCAGTAACTTAATTGTCTGTAGTCAGTGGATCAGAATAATTTGTAACAGAGAAAGATATTTACATTTCCTAACTCTCCTTATAAATTCAGACGGTTCACATGTTTGATATACATTATTGTGAGTGCAAATTCAGGTAAGTTAAATGTGTATATAATAGACCTCTATGTATTCAATATGCCGCTCATTAGGTCACGCGACATCTGTGTGCAATCCAGGTAAGTTATTTTTAGCTCTCACAGGTAAGACATAATACATGTATTTTAACCTCCCTGCAGAAAATGTATGTGCGATATTATATGGTGTGTTTGGAAAACTGAAATAAATCCACGCTGCAGTTTACAATAATTCAGTATATACTGATCTCGTGTAGATTTCTCAGATTTAGGTTGCCTCTGCTCCAGCAATTGCGTAATATATTATGACTGTGCAGCTATTTTTTTACTGCACAAAATCCAGGTAAGTTATTTTTAGCTCTTACAGGTAAGACTTATATAATATAGACCCACACGTATTGTAACCTCCCTACAGAAAATGTATGTGAGAGACATTTTAAATCCACACTGCTGTTTATTCAGTATTATTTAACTTCATAATAATTTCTGAATGTATGTGAGATTTTGCTGCAGTTCTGATCGCATAGGTAACTAAATAGTAATTTCTAAAACATGTATTTGTAAGAATGGACAGTGGCGCAGTGTTATAACGTCGGAGTCTCGTACTCGAGGCCTGGAGTTCGTTTCCCATGACTGACATATTGTCGATGGTGGCGGTAGGATGCCATTTGTTCTAATATAGTGGGGTCCAACCCGTTCGCTCGAACTTCAACAGACAAGTACATCCTCTCACCATGTCACCATGAACTTTTGCTTTCACCGGGGTTGATTATGGGGGAGTGTGTGCAGAAATCTGTTGAACGTAAAGAAGGCCCCCCGCTGTATGTTGTGCCGTCCAATGTATGTTGTGCAGTCCATAAAAAATACGGATCACCTTCTGAACAGTCAAGGGGGAGTAATGTCAGAATCAGATTCTATTTACTCAGAATTTATTTGACATTTTTTTTTTGTTTCCCTGGCATTCTACGAACGCGAGATTTACGAACGCACATATAGATTTACATTTAGTGATTCTCCTCGTAAATCCAGAAGGTGTTCCGTCTGGTCAGTAAGTTTGAAATGTATCCTTGATAATAGTGGATTATGACATCTCAGATAAATATGATTAGCTGGTTCTGATACAATCAAATATCCTGGGACGACTTGTGGCGTAAATGTATAAAAAAAATGTATCCTTGCTGAGCCTGATTGGATTTTTGTAAATCTACTTGATAACTTCCGTCGATGACGTCGCAAACTAAGCTGACAGCGATCGTCGATGTTATATTTACAATGCCTGGTGAAACATGGCGGCCATCACCTTATGGATCGTTGTCGTGCTTGAGAATATCTGATGGAAGAGCTATTGTTCCACATGATTGTATTATTTCAACGAAGATAATATCTATAGAAAAATAAAAACCTGGTAAAACTAAATTTGGATTATCAAAATTAACCGTGTTTCCATAATGTTTCGAATATATTTTTTCAAGATCATCATCGAATTTTATATTCTCGATGATAATTTTGTTGACATAATATATATCTGACCTGACCCCGTTCAGATGCTGAATCGCTTCAATGAATTGTTGTTTCGTATCATCGTTGTAATTTTGTACTAAAGATCTATACAAATTACATAAATTATTATATATTTTTTTTATATTCAGCGGTGAGTATGTCGGCGAGTGATTTAATAAACTCCACATTGACAATTTTATCATTATCTTTGAATGTAAATAAATAAATACCTAAATCAGGAATCTTTTCACGCTCGACGATAAAATAATTTCCGTTAGGATTAAATAGCCGTGGATGATATTTTGGAGTCTTCGTAAGTTTTTTCCGCAGTGAGGAATTCATCTTTGGTAGGTTTTAGTGGTCCGTGATAAACCGGTGGAGCATCTGGCCAACCTAGAACAATTCTAATCGATGAATGATAAATATCGACTGCATAGTCGGGCGTGGATATTTCTATCGCGGCTGACAACGTTGGCTCGTGAACAGTAATGGCTATCTTGGATTCTTTTCCGGTGATAGATTTAATCCGGCGTTGGAATTCATCGTTGATTTGTTCAATGTGATAACTGCCCGTAGGAATACTGACTACTTGCCAATCTGGTGTTCCATCGGGTTTATTTTTATTTGCAAATACCAGTGAGTTGTTTGCGGGTAATCCACCGAAAGATTTCGACCTGATATTTGGCCAACTGTAATAAACTCGCATTTGTGCTAGTGCTATTTCTTTTGCTAAGCCCTGATGATATCAACGACGATAATTTGGCGTGTGCTTGTGTTGCTGCTGATAGTAACATTTGACACTGTACCACACGCAATGTCATCTATTTATTCACCTGCACAAAATGTGGTAAACAATATGTAGGTGAAACAAAAGGAATTCCAAGTGAGGATAAAAGACCACTTGAGGGATATCCGTAATCATAAAGATTCCCCGATGTCTAAGCATTTTAATGAATCTGACCACAACATAGATTGTGTTAAATATCAGATAATAGGAATTATTAAATATGATCCAGAGCTCTCTAGTAGCACTATTTTTAGGAAAGATAGAGAACTTTATTGGTTATACCAATTACATACTCTACAGACCTGGTATGGATTAACATCTTGGTCTAAATGGGACTTAAGTCATTTTTAACTCAAAATTGTATTCATACCTGACTGAAGTGAAACAAGATCAAACAAGTTATGATTGTTATCCTATGTATAAGTTCTCATTAACATAATGTACAATTTATTTTGACATCCAATCGCAGCATTATTCAGGGCTTATTGAAACTTGCGAAAGCATAGTTCTGGGCAGTTGCTGCATGCAAAAGCAAAACTTGCTTAATAAGGTATTATTAAGATTTTCAGATCTTTATGAAAATTTTAATTGTATTCTTTTTTGCAATAATTATCAAGCAATTAAGTAATTCCGATGTGCCTACTTGGGAAGCGGAATTGTACATTTCTTGTCTTATGCAAAAGCTTTCCAAAATTGATACTCGCCAGTGCTGAAAGCAACTCAAGTAATTTCTGGTGCTACCAATATTGAGAGACCTAGAATTATTATTCCAAGACTATGATTACTTACCATTACAAGTAAGTCATGAAATGGTAATTCAAAAATAACAGCTTAAATGGCTTATTATAGGGTGAGTGCGCATGCATTTTTTCCCATCAGCATCTTCACTTCAACTATGGGATCTATCATACTTTTGATCAGCATATTACCGGTTTGAGTCCAACTCGCGAAAAATAACATTTTTCTTAATAACTAAGTTTGAGTTGGATTAATATGAAAAAAAAAGAAAAGAATAAAGCTGTTGTGTTTCTTGTCATAAACTATCTCAAGTGAGATATATATTGGAACAGACACAAGCATGTTGCTTCCGAGACTTTATTTCTAAGAGTGACTCATGTACGCAAACCACAAAGCGGGTCCAGAACAGCGCATGCGTAAATAAGTTGGAGAAAGATGTACACAGGATGCAGATTGTATAGTCTATTTCAACAATACAACATTTCCCTTGTTTTGACAAAATAAATAAAGTTGTTTCATTTTGAAGGTAACCTATAAAACAAGGCAACGAAATCTAAATAATTCTGTAGAAATAGTTATTTTCAATGATACAGATTTGACATGAAACAGTATATCACATACTGGCAATGCATACGTAAGTAATGTCCAAAATATATTTACTGCGTTACTAATGTTATTCATACGCATCTTGGATAACCATTAACATTGTTTTCTATTTTTTTTACTCTACCCTAAGCAATCATCCTGCTTGTCATGTAATCGTCAAATGTTAACAGTCTCCGCCGTTCCACATAAACGGCACTCCTGGGATGTCATTTAAACTCAAGTTTCAGTTCAGTTCTCTATCTATAACCATCAATGTTACTTAATCCATTCATCATTTACATAGAGTCTGTTAGGTTTCACCTCTCTTCTCTGTTATATATGTGGCGTCTGACCTCAAAGTCTTAGCTCCTGATTCTGGGATAGTGTTACTAAAATGAGGTTCTCTAGGGAAAACTGTTTGAAATGGAGTATTTTCATATTGCTGCTCGGGGTCAGCCAATACGCGAGCAGCAAATGGGGTCACATCTGACAGATTCTCCATGGTTTTATTAAGTAACCTTCGATTTCGGCGGTAAACACCACCATCCCTAGTTTGTACAGAATATGACCTGTCGCTGTGAACTCTTACAACCTTGGCGGATTTCCATACTTTGCCAAATCGAACTCTCACAGATTCATTTACGGAAAGGGGTTTAAATAATTTTGCTGATTTGTCAAAATACTGTTTTTGTTTTGATCTCGACTGCTGCATTTTCTTTTGAATAATAGTTGGGTCAACGGTCTGTGGTTTGAGAAGTTATTTGTAATGGGTATTATGGATTTTCTTCTTCTACCAAGTGACATTTGAGTTGGTGAATAGCCGCAATCCAAGGGCGTATTTCTATATTCTAACAAGGCTAAATAAGGGTCCTGCTTACTGTCCCTTCCTTTGGTGAGCAATGTCTTGCCAATCGAGACTGCCTTTTCTGCCAAACCTTTAGACATTGCACGAAAAAGACTTGACGTTCTGTGTTCGAAACACCATTCTTTCGCAAAGTTTGCGAATTCTTGGGATGAAAATTGCGGTCCATTGTCGCTGACACAGACATCACAAATACTGTTTCGTGACTAGTATATGGGGGCGATATACGGACAATGGGAAAATGCATTACAGACACCCCTGGGCCTGTATACGGACAAGATTTATACGGACAAAATCAAAAGCCTGGGCTTGTATAAGGACAATGGGAATTTTGTATAGGGACAATAGGAACGGAACAGGTGGGGTGACGTCACGGTACTGGACACTTGCAACAATGTGGCAAGTGGCTGACCTGAATACCCACGGCTATCACTCTAGGTAGGGACAAATACAATAGAGAGACAGAGACATAGACAACACATAGATAACACATATAGGCAAGAAAGAATAAATATCTTTTCGAGGCATATGAAAGTGGCCACGAAAAGGGCCTTTGGTTTTTATGTTAACACCATTTCGTTAATATAGAGGACATCTCACTGATCTTCTTCTCTTTCTCAAACTTCGTCTAACCTCTGGTCCGTAGATGAGGACTTGCTTCAGACAGCCTTGTCTCTTCACATAGATCCTGCGTTTCCAAACAGTCGTCTCGGTGATCCGGATAATGGTCGATGATGATTTAACATACATGGTTAAGTCGGTACGGAACAGCATCGACGATACGAGAGTAGAGGGTTTAACGTTTGTCCACGTCTTGTGACGAGAACAGGTGAAGGGAAAGAAGTGAACCGCGTTTATTTATAGTGGAAGATCGGATAGAAACGGATTGAGATTGTTCACCAATCCCAACACGCGTTACAAAATTCAGTCACTTCGTGGAGTCTGTCTTCCAATCCGAAGAGAGCTACATGTGACGTCACATTCCCTCTATAGGTGTACTAGCGTCTGTGCGCAGTGAATCGATGCGACATTGTTGTTTGAAACATGACGGAAACTAAGAAGACAATGAATTGGGGTGCACCGGCCATGGAGACGAGAAACGATGGTTTAGCAGCGGATACCAAAGTCAACACAGGGCTACTTTCAGAAGAGACCGATTTCAACTGGGATTCAGTTGATTTTCTCTCTTCGCAAGAATTTATTCCGGTACCAGTACCTTCACCACCTTCTCCTTCTTTACCACAGGTCGAGGATTTTAAACAGAGACAGAAAGAAGAATTGGAGAAATTTTTACAACAGCAGAAAGAAGCAGAACAAGCTTTTCTCCTTGAACAGCAACAGCGAAAAGAGAAGAGGCAAGACGGAAACGACGGGAAGAAGAAGAACCAGAGAAGAAACAAGGTCTAGGAGAGAAGGAGAACAGTGAAAATCAAACGGTAACAGTACTCTTGGACATTTTTGGCAGAGTTAAGGAGTCTGAAACAAATGTGTCAGACTTCTTTATTACGACCCAAGAGATAAAGACCTTCCCAAACCAAACAGCCCAACCCGGTTACTACACCTGAGATACCACCCCTAGTAATTTCTACCCAATCATCGACGGGAGCAGGTCCAGAAGTAGGCTTTGGACGTGGCAGAGGCTTGAGGCAGTTAAAGCTGATTGCTTCTCGCTCCTGAGTTTGTTTTCTGAAAATAACAAACACCCAACGGCCCTTTTCAGGGCCATCCACTTCTTTCGAAAAGAGTTAGTATTCATTTTGCCAAAATCAATTAAAACTCAAAATCCCTTTTTTTAACCCATGATGTACGTGTGTGAGTACATGAATGTAGACCCTTTATCATTCTAAAAAATCAAAACCAGGAGACACTTACGTTTTCAGTCTGGTCTGTTCTGGTATAAATTTTACAATCCAATGTCACAACACAACACAACACATTTTTAACAAGTACATAAACTTCTTCTGTATCCTTTTTGCTTTACTCTCTCTGTTTTATGAATTTCTTCACTTCACAGGTTTTTCCTCTTCTTCTTCGTGACTTTTTTCTCGTCTTCTTTTCTTTTCTGTCTGAAGAAAACGTTCGTATGACAACTCGCAAAGCTCTGATCAGAAGTTCGATCTGTATGGGTTCTTCCATCGTTCTCGTCGGCTTGAGAGTGAAATGAATACTGAGAGAGAAAACACCAGCCCTTTATATATATACACTGAGCCTGACATGGATATATAGGGGTCAGTGGCGTTTCAAATGTAGTCATTTGACTTTTTGCAGTCAAGATGAAACGATCGCATCATTTCGTAAAGAAAGGAGAAGAAAGTAAGAGGCAGAAACGTGATTTATCGCCTCGCACAGTAGCTGAAGTCTTGGCTCAATTTCATGCCAGAGATTTTGAAGATGAGATGAGTGAACCAGAATCCAGACCCAGAGAGTCTACACCCAACCAAAGTCCGCCATCATCACCAGTAAACCCTGAAAAGTACTTTCACATTCGAGAGACGGACAAACGCTCCTCTAGAAAATTTAGAACCACGGCCTACACGTACACGGTGAAGTTTAAAGATTTCAAGTCCGACGTACCGTTGAAGAAGGCAGAAGGGTTCATCACCGATGTGTGGGATTCTTCGTCAACCACACTGAAACGGCAATGTGAAGCCAAAGAAGACGATCGCTTGAGACTTTCCATTCATCACGATAGTTTGAAGTCCCTCGTTTGGATCGAGTTGGGCAGCCCAGCAGAATTGACACCTTCCAAAGTCATGCACAAGATTCAACACGTGCAGCAATATAACGACAGTTTCACATCAGCGACGGAAAAGCGACACTGTTCATGACCCACGTGTTTCTTCCCCATGGGACCGGACAACTCAAAAAGGTGTTATTGGTAGACGACTTTCGCAGCAACAAGAGCAGCCTCGTCCGAATTAACAACCCTCAAGACCAGATGTGTTTAGCCTGTGCCATCGTGCTGGGACGAACGTATGCCGACAAGAACGATACGGCAGAATGGAAAAGAGCCTGGCAAACTATTAAAACATCTAGCCGAGCCAAACAACGAAGAGAAGCAGAACTCCTGTTACAGCAAGCGGGGATATCCAAAGACACACCTTACGGCATTCCTGAGATGCAAAAGTTGCAAGACGTCTTGGCTCCACGCTACACCTTGAAAGTGCACTCTCAAAAAGTGCGCGGACCTCTGTTGTTTCGAGGCAAAGATTTCAAAGACGGAAAATACATTCACGTCTCTCATCACGATGGACATTTCGATGCCATTACCAGTATCACTGCATTCCTGTCATACAGTTATTACTGTGAGAAATGTAACTATGGCTATAACAATCGAGAGCAACACAAACATTGTGGATCGAAATTTTCAGGATGCTTGGCCTCTAAACCCTGTGTGGACGAAGGACAAGAACGAGTGCATTGATCAGTTTGTCAGCGTACATTTGTCAGCCCTGTCTGTTACCAACAACATTTGAAGACACAAGGTTCACGGCAGAAATGTTTTTGTCAGCTCCTGAGATTGTGTCCAACTTGTGCACAAGGCATACGTGCCAATTGTGCCAAGGCGCACATATGTTCAAGAAAGAAGCGATGTCACATTTGTCGCCAAATCGTGGACTTGGAACACGAATGCTACATTCAAAAATACCATTCCAAACATGAAGAGGAAGAAGATGACTAGAGGAAAGGCAATTTCATCTTTTTCGATTTCGAATGCATGCAAGAGACTGGCATTCACATTCCTAATTTCTGCGTGGCTCATCGAGCGTGCGAGAAGTGCATCCAAGAGCTATCTTTACTAATTGTCCTAACTGTAGCAAGATTCCTGGAGGACGTGAAAAAATCTTTCGGGGACCGAACACGCTAGCCGATTTCGCCCAATGGATCTTAGATCCTTTCGACGAGACGTGGAGCCAAGAAGACATCGAACGTTACGGAGATTGTCATCGCTATGCCACGGTGATGGCTCACAATTTCTCGGGATACGATGGACAGTTTCTACTCAGATACTATACGGAAGAAAGTACCGAACGTCCTAAAGTGACTTTGAACGGAGCCAAAATCATCTCCATGTATTGGAACAAGTGCAGTTTAAAGATTTGATGAGTTACTTGGCCATGCCTTTGAGTCGCATGCCTAAAACGTTTGGAATGACAGAAATGGCCAAAGGCTATTTTCCGCACTTTTTCAATACCGAAGCCAATCAACACGCCGTTCTGTCCCATTTGCCTGAGGCTCACTACTACGACCCCGATAACATGTGTACCGAACAACGAGAAGCTTTCTACGCTAGGTACCACACTCACGCCTCGGACCCGTTTGACTTTCAGGAAGAAATGTTAAAATATTGTCGTTCCGACGTGGACATTTTACGGCGTTGATGTGGAAAATTTCGAGAACTGTTCATGGAGCACGGAGGGATCGATCCTTTGAAAGAAGCATGCACCATAGCCAAAGCGTGTTCCTTAGTGTACCGTCAACGATTCATGCCCGAAAACACCCTGGCCGTCATAAACCCTCAAACGACGAACTTTGTCAAACGTCAATACTCGGTCAAAGCCCTACGCTGACTACATTACTTGTGCGACAAGGAAGACCAATGGATCCAACATGCTCGCAACGGAGGAGGCAAAAAACCATCGGAAGGTATTCGGTGGATGGCAGGGACTTAGAAAATCACAAGATCATGTACGAGTTTAACGGGTGCTTATTTCACGGATATCCCATCTGCTACCCTCAACGTAACAGTACAAATCAGTTTTTACAACGGACCATGGAAGACTTGTACCAGGCCACTTGTCAGCGGCAACTGAAGTTAGAAGAGCAAGGATACCAAGTGGTGGAAATGTGGGAACTCGAGTACGATCGCCGTTTGAAAATCGATCCCGAGTTTATGCAAATCGTGGAAAGTTACAAGCTGCTGAGCCCTCTGAACTCGCAGCACAGTTTGTACGGAGGACGAACGAATGCCACCTGTTTGCAGTACCAAGCCGACGAGGAGAAAGGAGAAGAAATCAAATACTTGGACGTGTGTTCACTGTATCCGTACATGTGCAAATATTGTCACTTTTCCGCAGGGCATCCACAATTGCTGACGGAACACATCGATGTGGAAAACATTCGATAATATGAAGGATTGATCAAGTGCAAAGTCTTGCCTCCCACGAACTTGTACCATCCCGTTTTACCTCACCATTGCCAAGGAAAACTGATGTTTCCCTTGTGTCTTACTTGTGCCGAAACGTGCAACCAGGACCAACTTTGTCAGCACACTCAGGAAGAACGGGAACGTGGGTCAGCGTGGAATTGTTCAAAGCTCTGGACCTGGGATACCAACTGTTAGAAGTGTACGAAATTTACCACTTTCCCAAGACAGAAAAATACCACAAGGGCGACGAGACTCAAAAAGGGATTTTCGCAGACTACGCGAATGCCTTTTTGAAACCGAAACAAGAAGCCAGCGGCTATCCTTCCTGGTGCCACACTCACGAAGGTTAAAAGAAATTCAGAGAGAAATACTGGGAGCAGGAAGGCATGACTTTAGCTCACGTCGAGAAAAACGAAGGAAGGCGATCGTTTGCCAAAGTAATGTTAAAATGTTTGTGGGGCAAAATGGCACAACGACCGTGTTTACCCAAGACGGAGTATTTGACAGAACCTTCCCGCTATTTCCAGATGATTCACGACAAAACCAAATACACGAAACACTTGGACGTCGTTCGTGAGGACTTGATCTTAGTCAATTAGGAAGAAGAACTGGACTTTGTAGAAGCCAACGAATTTGGAAATGTCATCATTGCGGCTTAAGTGATATCCTATGCTCGCTTAAAACTGTATGAAGCTTTAGAACTGTTAGGAGATCGTGTGTTGTATTTTGACACGGACAGGTGCATCTACATCGATCGTCTGGGTCAACAGCACCCAAAAATTGAAGGAGACCGTTTAGAAGCCTGGACGGACGAGCATCCCGACGACAAGATTCTAAGTTTTGCAAGTGGCTGTCCCAAAAATTACGGCTACGAATACCGAGACCCACAAGGAGTGTAAAGTGAAAGGATTGACTCTCAATTATCGCACCAGTCGAGTGGTGAACTTTGGCGTCTTGAAAGAAGCCTTGCAGTCTGGAGAGGATGGAAATTTTAAAGTGACCACCCACGAACCGCAAAAGATTGTACGTTTACCCACACACCAAATCGTCAGCAGGCCCTTTGAAAAAGTCTATCAAATCGTATACCAGAAGCGAGTAATGCTTCCAACCCACTTCACTTTACCGTACGGTCATGCTGGTATAAAAAATTGGTTCCAAGACGATAGCCACCAACAAGAAGGATGACTTCGACACAGCAAGAATCGAGCGAGAGCCCCACAGAGAACTCCAAGTTCAAACCATACCATTTTCCTGTTTCCTTGCCTGATTATTGTAGTTGTGCCAGTCGATTGGAAACGTTTCAAAAATGGCACACGGATATGGAAGGATTACCTACTGCGAATGTTTTAGCTAGAACAGGATTTGTCTACTTGGGACCTGAGACTGGATTGGGATACGAAGTACAGTGTTTCAGTTGTAGTCTTAGGTTGCGTATGGATCGATGTATCTATAAAAATTCAGCTATTCTGGAACATGCTCAATGGTCTCCGCACTGTCCTTACTTTTCTATGGTCTTTCCACCCAGCACACCACGGATCAGGTATGACGGTACCTTAGAGAAGGTAGTACCGATGTCTAACAAGAAAAAAAGGAAGACTTGCAAAACTGGTAATAAAACAGGAACGATGTACAAGCTCGAGACTTCATTACGACTAGTTTAAAAGGGACAACGTCCAAGACCGATAGTTCATTATAACTACCAAAGCCAAGCGAGAAAGATAAATCCTTTCAGATGCACAATTTAAGTTCAATCATGCTCAAGTGGAGTGCGATGCTGTGCCCTGCGATGGCAGGGATGCCGTACGTTGTGACCTCAGTGATTCAATATCACATCATGGGAACTTTGCTACGACTGTACCTACCATGGAAAGTGATGCTATGCGTGTCAAACCTGACGGATGCGAAAGCGATGCTACTCGTAACCGTTCACCTTTTCACTTTACTGGTTTTCATGGCGGATGTCATCATTATGAAACCATGCGGCTACCACCCTACGGATGTCATCCAAAACTGAGCAAACTCCTGCATATTTCACCCTACCCTCATCGAATTCAACCTGTGAAAGACGAATATTCGTTCCCTGTGAGATTGCCTCAATACTGCGACTTAGAAAGCCGATTCCAAACCTTCCGGGGAAAATGGCCAAAATATCTGGGAGGACCTACCTCCGAAGAGTTAGCTAGAGCCGGATTTATCTACTTGGGCAGAAGGGATAAAGTCAAGTGCTTCAGTTGCAGTCTGTCACTTCACGAGTGGGGAAAAAAGATTCCGCTTACCTTGAACATGCTCGATGGTCTCCGGATTGTCACTACCTACCTTTAGTGGCACCTCGTCATTGAAGTGGCATACCATATCGTTTAAGAAACCAGCTTGGCTAGGAGTCAAACGTTGGACAACACCTAGACAAGTATTTAAACCACATTTGAAAAATAATATTTAAACATTACCAAACGAACTGCAAGAGAAGATCTACAAGGACATTTGGCTGGGACTTGCAAGAGCAAAATCTCAATGGGTGATTGAGGAACTTTTATGTCGAGAAATTCACAAGAGGAAATTGACAAAAGTCAACAAACAAGTCAGATTTCTTTGGATCAAGTGTGCGTTCTTCCGAATATTCCGCTTTAGACCATTTAGATTAGAAGATTTTAATGACATTCTTTACCGTTTCCTGGAATGGCAGTGGCCAGAAATTACTCACTACATTCGTTACTTTCGCTCTAGGAGAAGTGTTTGACTGACATGGTCATGGATACTTTGCAAGAGAATTGCCTGTGGAGTTGAGAGAACGCATTTACCGAGAGTTGGTCAAAATACAAGTGAAACGCAAAGAACAATTGCATCCGTTACGTCACCGATATTGGAATCACTGGTACCTGAATGGTATAAAAGGAGTGATCCATTTCAAAGCGTTCCATTGGTCAGACATTGATGAATCGCGTAAAATTTATAAAGTTTTGGATGCCACTCATTCAGCTTACAAGGTGCTTCTAATACACCGAATTGCAACGGACGAATTAGAGGATTACCAAAATCTTTTACACAACGTTAACTTAGTTCAAGAGGAAACTTCTGTGCGACGTGTGGTGTGTGAGTTAGTGACTAAACATTTTTCGTGCGGTACTGAAATAAAACCGATGCTGTTCAAAACGTACACTTATTACCTTACACCAAAGAGGGTATAAAAAAACGGACTACCATGCCACGACCTTTATCATTCGTGATACAACAGATTCCGTGGAAGGAAATTAATGACAATATTCAAACGGTGGAGGATTACCAACACCTATTACGAGAACCGTGTCCATTGAATTAGGGTCGACGTGTGGTGTGTGTCTTAGTGACTTGCTTTCTGGGATTTCGTTTACCGGCCGATTCCTTGTGGACTCCTTACCAACAGTACATACCACTCCAAAAAGCATGAAAGTGGTACTTTTAAATGTTCACGAAAAACGCATTCTGCTCAAAGCTTTGCGCTTTCATCTCGATACTTCTCGACCTCTACAGGAAAGAAAGATTCGTCAACTTTTAGGTACTGAAGATGTGTACGTTGATGTGTGTGTAGCTTGTGACTTACACCCTCAATGGAAAGATGTACGTAACTGGAAAAGTTGGGGTTTCGAGGCTTGGAAAAAAGAAGTGGCACACTATGCCCCAGATTTGTCATCCTAAAAAATTGAAACGTTCAGTTAAAAAAGTAACTTTTAAACCTGTGTTAGTGACAGTACCAGAAGAAGAAGAACCACACCCTTCAGGACAGGTCAGGACCGTCATTGACATCCCCGAAAGACCATTCCAGGAGGACCCCTGTGTGACTGTGCCAAGGAGTGTAGAGACTCTAAGAACATCACACACTGTCCCTACGATACCTCATATTGATCACCAAAAATGTTGTACAGAGACTTGTTTATATTCCACTTTGATCGTTTTGATGTGTCTTTTATTCATGTACTTAACTATTTGGCTTTATGTATTTTTGTTTTTCGTGTTGTTCACTTTTAAAGATGGCAATAAACGTGTCCTGAAAAAAGTATAAAAACTCTTGTCTTGTCTGTCTTCGTGTCAAAAGTGACATTCCTTACAGTACTATGGCTACCTCTACTGTGACTTCTCCCTCTTCCTCCACTTTCGAAGTCATTGATGAACACTTAGATAGAACCAGTTGGGAAGTCTTGTATCTTCGTCACCCCTTTAATAGGTTCATTGCTGGACCTAGCGGTTCAGGCAAAACCGAATTTGTCAAACGTTTGATCGAACATAAACATCATTTGATCGATAATCCACCTCAACGAATCGTGTAGTGTTGCAAAGAGTGGCAATCGGCGTACAGCCTTCTGCGAGAAAGTCAAGGCGATTCCATCGTCTTTGTGGAAGGCATTCTTGGCGAAGACGACGGGATCGTGTCTCACCCTAGTCAAACCCATCTGGTCATCTTCGACGACATGTTAGGAGAAGAAGAAGAAATTAAACTGTGGTTTACGCTCAATGGGCATCATCGTAATGCTAGTGTCATTTACATTACCCAAAATTTGTTTAAAAAAAGTAAAGCCCATCGCACCATCAGTCTCAATGCTCATTACGTGGTCTTCTTTAAAAGCCCTAGAGATAAATAGCAAGTGCAAGTGTTAGCCAAACAGTTAGGAACACCTTGGCTGACAAATGCGTACGACGATGCCACTCAAACTCCACACGCTTATTTACTCGTGGATTTAAAACCCACCAGCCCCGATTATTTGCGATTTCGTACCCATCTGTTTCACCACTGGTGCCAAGACGGAGGGCCTGTCGTGTACACGTCCCCGTCGTCGACTTAAGAACAGCAGCAACCAAAAAAGTCTGTAAAAACCTCGGTCACTTTGGGTCTGTCTCACACAGCGTCAACATGACGTCCCTTCAGTCTCATCTTCCCGTCAAATTGATTCGTGCCTTGTACGGTATCAGTCGCGAAAAAAATCCATAAATACGTGCTCGTGTCTTAGAAGCTAGTCTCAAAGACGTCTTACAGTGGTTTTCGGTGACAGCACGTCAATTACTGCACTCCACATCAAACCAAAGGTTGTTTTTTTTGAGAGAAACAAAGTGGCCTTGACGTAACTAGCTGATCCTCACATCCACACTCAAACCAAAAAGCAAATCATTTTGAAACCTGGAGGTAGCGGTTCTCATTGAGGTGTCATCATTCGTTCCCTCTTAAAATGGGATCCCAATGCTCCCAAAGTTCTCCCCAAGAAAAAAGCCACTCCCAACGTACCCAGAAGAAAAAGAAAAAGAGCAGCAGTGTCAAGACCAGGTCACAGCCTCAGAAAAGAAAAAGGAAAGCCCACAGAAAACAGCTTCTACCCGCAAGAGAGGTACTGCCGCCAGGACGCAACCTCACAAACCACGACCTGCCACAACGATGACTGCGTCTCCAGTAGTCTCAGGTTCTCTAACTTCTCCGTTGCTGGTGATGCCTGCCAAACCCGATTTGAAACGTGTCTTTCCTAATTTGATGAAAATTTGGAAACCTGCGTCTCCAAAAGCTTCTCCTCCAGCGGTGACACCCTCTTCGGCCTTAGGTGCAGTAGCCGCTGCTCACAAAGTACCTGCCCCCAAAATCAAAGTCCAAGAGAGATCGGGCGCGTTAAAAAGTTTAGTGGATTTGTCCAAGCAAGAACTGTCCCGACTGAGTCCGTTGCGAACCCCTCCAAGACGTGTGATGCCTGCCATGAAAATGATACGACGAGCCGAAAATCAGTGGCGAAGCATTCCATTATTAAAAAAAAGACCAGAGGCAAAGGATAGGGATCAGTGTTTTTGTGCTCCTGAACACCCAAAGATGTCCCCTCAAAAACGTACACACCGTTTACATCGTCGTTCTTCTGTCCAAAAAGGAAAAGGACAAAGAAAATGACAGTCACATCATCCGAAAAAAAAAACGCTTAGCCAAACATCAATGTCTGTCCTTGAAAAGACACTGAAGGAGAAGTCACCAAAGAGGAGGGTTATTTGGCGATTTTGGAAAACAAATTGTCACCTTTATGACGAAGCGATAGTCCAAAAAAAGTATAAAAGGCCGTGTCCCAAGTCATCGACGTTTTGTGTTTGTGTGTTTGTACCCCAGAGTAAACAAACAAAGATGTCACCCTCCAGAAGCCATCCCTCTTCTGCCCCGAAAGGAAAGAAAAAGAAAGGAGTGCCTCCTTGTTTAGCCAAACATTGAGACGTGTTGTCCATCCTAAGCTTCTCCACCCATGCGAAAACAACTCATTCAAACCGCCTCCAAAGACGACATCGATACCGTGTGCGGATGTTGTCTGATACCTTTGTCTAAACACCAGAAAGAATGCTTAGCCAAACATCGACACGTTCTTCGTCAAATGGTTAAGAAGAAAATACCCATTCATCAAAAGAAAAAGATGTTGGTACAATGCGGAGGATTTTTGCCCTTTTTGCCCATGTTGTTAGCACCTGTGCTGAAAGGAGTATTTGGAACAACGATTATGGGGCTCATGCAGGGAGCTGCTTCACAAGGAATGGGTCAAAGATAAAAAGGTCTAAGAAGATAAAAGGGACCTCTAGAATCAAAAGATCTCAGACGTGTCCCTTGAAATTCGATGGAAGGACGAAAATTGGCTTTAGTACCTTACAAACGATGGATGAAATACTATCGTTGGCAAGAACAACGGACCCCGCATTTACCTCCCAATCCTCATTTGACTGAGATGTCCCAGTTACAACACGAATTGCAATTATTGATGGATCTCACCGATTTGTCAGAAACGGAAAAATCGCAAAGCTACGGTCGATTGTTGCAACGACTGCAACTCTTTCACCAGAAAGCTTTAGACGAAACAGTTGTACCCACTCTGAAAGATTTTAAGACCCTAATGAAAAGTCCACCATTACCCCACCACCACCACCACCACCACCTTCAGCGGTCAAGACAGATGCTGCCCCACGGATGTCTGAGGAAGAAGAGGCAAGAGAAGTTTTTCAAACACCGTCAGTAGCTCCCATCCCTAGTAAGATTCCAGCGTCCTTGTTGATCCCTTTCCCTACACCCCAACAAGAAGAACTTAAAGCTTGGGTTAAAAAGATGATGTCCACTCCACCTTCGACAAAAGTCATAAAGAAGGAAGGGAAACCAGAAGTATAAAAAGAAAAGAAGACCAAAGCTATTCCAGTACCGCCGCCACCACCATCACTACCTTCGACTTCTACTCCTGTGGCACATCGGACACGTAAAGCCGTTTCTAAACCACACCCTCGTCCCATTCAGAGTACCATCAGAGAAGAGTGGATCACTTATTAAAAAATGGAGACTGTGTTAACCAGCATTTACTACGATCCATCCCATCCTGCAGATTACGGAGGAGTTCAGAAATTGTATCGTGCTGCCAAAACTCGACTGAAAAGTGTTCGTTTACCTCAAGTGCAACGATGGTTACAAGAACAAACCACGTACACCTTATACAAACCCATTCGACCAAAATGTTCCAGAAGTCGCACCCCAGTCGAGGGTATCGATCATCAATGGCAAGCCGATTTTGCCGATGTCTCTCATCTGGCCACCTACAATCGCGGCTACAAATATTTGTTTTGTGTCCTCGACGTCTTTTCCAAATTTGCTTGGGTCGTACCATTGACTTCCAAATCGAGCAGTGAGTTAGTGCGAGCCCTCCAAGTGGTGTGGAAACAAGGCAGGAGTCACCCTCTTTGATGTCAAACCGACATGGGCCCCGAATTTCTGAACCAAGCTTTCCAAAAAGAATTGAAGAAACGTGACATTCATTTCTTCACCAACGAGAATCCAGAAACCAAAGCCAGCATCGTGGAACGTTTTCAACGCACCTTGAAAGAACGCATATGGAAATATTTTACGCATCAACACACTCTCAAGTACATCGACGT